>JBBMKF010473026.1:0-10384 GCA_037834155.1 Curcuma caesia | reverse complement strand
AACTAGCTGGCATTGAATTCACTGATTATGCTATTATTTGGTGGGATCAAGTGGTGATGAATCAGAGAAGGAATAGAAAGCAACTTGTGTCCACTTGGGAGGAGATGAAGATGCTCATGAGAAGGAGATTTGTATCCAGCTATTATTGTAGAAACTTATATCAGCGGCTACAGAGGTTGTCTCAAGGCTCCAAAAGTGTAGATGAATATTTCAAGGAGATGGAGTGGTCCATGATTCAGGCTAATGTGGATGAAGATCGTGATGCACATCAAACAAATGATCATTTGTCATGTCTAGAAGGTTCAGTTACAAGATTTTGGGTAAAGCATTTCAAGGAAGCACTAAACGGACTAATAGAAGTCATTTTGTTGATTATGAAAAAGAAGATATTCAGATAAGTCAAAGTATCAATCAAGGGTGCATCAATGTGATTGGGCTTATCCATTGATACATTAACTTGCATGATGGAATGAGTACTCATTCTTACAATAAATGAGTATTGAGGATTTATTTGATTTGAGTTGCTTACTTATTCAATGAGTAAGAGGACTTGTTTGATTCGAGTTGTTTACTCATTCAATGAGTAAGAGGACTAGTTTGATTTGAGTTGCTAAACTATCCTCTTAATGGCTAGTGAATGCTTTGTAATCTTAATTACTTTCTTCCCACTATATAAGGGAGGGAGTATGTTTATGGAAAGGATAACTTTTGGGTGAAGCTTTTGTTTGTGTGATCTTTTAGTTCTTGAAAGAACTTATGAACTTATCAAGTTTGTTTCGTGGCGTTGAAACCTCCGAAACTTCTCTATCACCCTTGTGGTGTGACGTTTCTTTTCTCCGTAGTCTTTGGTTCGTTCCATCTCTTTTTATGGGTCAAGACTCAAACTCTTGTCTTCTAGTTCTTGGGGTTCTATCCATCGATTGTTCTCGGGTTCCATCACAATTGTTGGGTTCGTGTTAGTTTGCATATTTCCTCACTTCAAAATATGTAATATTAAATAAAATTGATGGAAAATATCAAAAAAGAATAGGAACATCAACAAGGCATGCAAACAAAATTGCAAGAATGATGATATATAGCATCAAGGTTTAAAATATTAATGCATGTTAAGGTTTCAATTTTTGATAGGTCTTTCCTCATTGAATAAATAAATAGTTCTCCAAAAATAGGTTGGAGCTCGAGGAATTTATTTTGTAGGAAAATTTTGTGGAATGATCGAATCAAGGCGACCTATAAGAAAATAGGCTAATGGAGCAAGTAATGAGTCAACATCACAAATTTCACATTTCTATATATTAGGAAAAAAACAAGTTAGAGAGAGAGAGTAAGCAAAAAAACAAAGGTAAAAATTACACCATTCTCTACAAACTATGTGAATAAGACATGCACTGAAACAAATAATTTCTTGTTACAAATCTAGGTTTTTATAGAAGTTGACAATTGCTTATCATGCTTGGATAACCCATTTGACTTTTCTTAATACAAGAAAACTCTATATTTTTTATGTAGGTCACTACTTCAACAACACATGTATGTTTGTCCTTTAGATGAATTAGAGAAACAATATTTGTAATGAAAATGATGCTCAAGTTACACAATGATTGTAATTATGTTCTATGATGTTAAGAGATAGAATAAATTCAAATATATAATTTGCATAAAGATAATAGACTTATATAATCCTTTTGTACATTACTCTTATCTAAATTATTAACTCTGACAATCATCTCTTGTTGCTCCTGTTATAATCAAGAGGAGGATTTTTATCTTTTTTTTTTTTGTAGTATTCACATATTCTATGAATTCAAGAAGCATTTTGTCTTTGCATATACTTTAGCATCATGTTTGGTGTACGAGTAATACACAGACTCGGAGCATGCATGTGTAGCCTAGACTAGTATTTTATTAGAACAGTAGATGATTATGCTAAGATGACCATTAGAACTTAATAATTTTATTACGTTAGGACATTGTCTATTGATTCTAGTGTATGTTTTTATAGGTTGTAGATTGCTTTAGATTGTTAACAAGTGAAAATATATACTCTTATTTTGCTATTATTTTCAAGTGAAAATATTGGAATTATTATTTTTCTAAAAAGTTTTCTTCATTTGATATGCAAAGACTTGTTATACTTTTATTTTTGCATTTTTTATGTTTTGATTGACTATTTTTTCTCTTATTTAAGGTACTTTTGTATGTTATATTGTTTCCCTTTCAAAAGTAAGATTATAGGAAATTACATTACTTAAATCTTTCGAGTTTAATTGAGTCTATGCATGAAAGGGATATTAAGCTAATGTTTGTGGTTTGTTTTGCTAGGCTTACTAGAGCCTTCACTCATTCTTCTTTACAGTGGGGATGTGCAGGTTCTATGTGATGGATGGGTGTGTGATATGGTGTCAATTCTTTTCTGTGTTTCTTTTTTTCAATGCATTTCCATGTCAAATCTCCATTCTTCGATTGGCTTGCTTCTCATGGAAACTATGGCATGCATAGTGATGAATACGGATCATTACTATACAAAAACTTTATTTTGACCTCATCTTTATGCTATATTGTTTGCTGTGTGTTCCGTTTTGTCTCTTTTGTTCTTTTTTCACAGTTCCTTGCTCTCTAGGTCACTGCATCAGTCTGCTTTCATCACTACAATTTTGTTTCAATATGTGTTGCTTTGACTTCAATGTCGATTTGAACTATGCCATCCTTGATATAAGATATTATCCTAATATGACTGCAATTTGATGATTCTTATAGAATTCATGTCCTAGCTATATACTAATACTACACTCAGAAGCCAATGAATCTTTTTGAGCAATAATTGTCTAACAAATACAAATACTCTTTGGAAATAGAGTAGTTTGAAATATTGAGTAGCACAATCAACTTGAAACTACTCGGTAGATACTCTTTGGAAATAGATAATGCTACAGGAGCATCCAGTAGCATGACAAATTTATGTCTTCCGATACAGTTACATTCCTCTTTGAACTATGATGAGAAAAAATCGAGACTACCAACCTTCCTTTTGGGCCTTGGGTCTTGAAGGACAATCAAGACTACCAACAAGGAAGATGACTAACTCGTGACCTCTTCATGCAGGTGCTCTATTCGAGATCTAGACGAGATGGAATTGGCTTTCTAGTGGCCGATATAGCTAGCATGTGCACCTGGCATGGGCGTGTTACACTTTATCTTTTGACAGAGTGAAGAGGCCCTTCTAGAAAAAAACACGACCTAGCCATATTCCCAAGCATGGTCGTGCCTATGGGCACAACCATATTGTGGCATTGTGAAGATTCACACAAATCTAGTTAGGTCACCATAATTTTAGATTCAATTTTTTAACTTTATCTTTTATTTATTTTAAATTTTTAGAGTTTTCTTTTATAAAAATTAGTTTAGAATTATTTTTTATTAATTTTCTTTTTTAAATGTGAGTTTAAATTTTATCTTTTTAGTTTTTTTACTTTCTTTTTCGTTGTAACTTTTTCTTATTTCTTAGGCTATTTAAACTGAGTTAGGACTCTTGTAAAGCATAGTCTAATCCCTCAATTTGAAGAAATCCTTTGGCTACTAACCTGACTTTGTATCTAACTATCATCTCACCTTTGCCATCTAATTTGTTTCTAAAAACCCACTAGGTGTCAATTATGACCTTGTCTCTAAGTAGGGTTATTAACTTCCAAACTTAGTTTATCTTGAATTGGGCTAACTCTTCTTGCAATACAATAATTGAATCGGGATCAAGAAGAGCTTCCTCTATAATTTTGGGTTCTATTTTTGATATTAGAGCTATTTAACTTAAATTTCTAAGAGTTGATATGGTTTGACTCCTATATTTGGGTCACTTATAATTTGATCACCTGGATGGTTAGATACGCTTCTGGTGTTTGGTTGATTTAACTTAGAGTTGGATTCAGGTCTAAGCTTGGTTAGTTCAAGTTCATCAATTTCATCATTAATTTTTGATTCTAACATTGAGTTAAGTTGAATTATGTTATTATCTTTATAAAAAATGACATCTATGATTTCTTCTACTTTTAAGGTTTGTTTGTTATAAACTCTATATGATCTACTAGTTGTTGAATAAAATTCCTTCTTGTTATGTAAATTTGTCTAAGTAGTCTTTAGTGTTTAGTATGTAGATTTTACATCCAAATACCCTAAAGTATTTTAGATTAGATACTCGGTTATAATAAAGTTCATATGATATGTTGTTATGTTGTTTGTTAATTAGGATTCAATTTTGAGTGTAACAAGCTACATTAATGGCTTCAGCCTAGAACTTATTGATTAGATTATATTCGTTGAACATGGTTCTGGCTACTTCTTATAAAATTTTATTTTTTTGTTTGACTAGATCATTTTGTTGAGGGGTTCTAGAGATTGCAAATTCATGGTGGTATCAATTTACATAAAATTTTATAAATCTATGATTTTCAAATTCCCCTATGTGGTCACTGTAAATCTTTTAATTTTGCCTTCGATTAAATTAAATTAATTTGGTTAATTAAATTAGGTCAAATTTATTGGATTAATTAAGTTAACTTAATTTAATTAGGTCAATAAAATTAATTAGATATTTGGTTAGATTTATTTATGTCTTGAATTATTAAATTGTAATTAATAAATTTTAATTAAATTTGGTTAAATTAATTTAATTAGATTTATTAAATTAATTAACTTAATTTAGTTTGAGTTTGAATTAATTTTGGCTTAATTATTAATTAAGTTTAACTTAAGTTAGGTTAAAGTTAAGTTAAATTGTTGAGTTAAAATTAAGTTAGATTAATTAAGATCAAATTAAGTTTAAATTTAAATCTTATTTTATTAATGTTAAATTAATCATTATCCTTGAGATTTTATTTAAGTTAAATCGTTAGGTTTATTAATTTAATTTAGATTAATTTGATTTTAGTTTGGGTTAATTAAAGTCCAAGTTTAAGCTAGATATGGTTGAATTATTTATTTAGAATTTCTAATTAAATTTAATTATTAAGTTAAGTGTTCAAAATTTATTTATGAAATTTAGTTTATTAAATTAAGTTAAATTAAATTGATTTAGTTATCTCATCCATTTCTAAATTGTTAATTAGTTAATTTTATGGGTTGTGTGAGATAGTATGCTAATTTTATTCTTAATTAACTAATTTGAATTCTAAGTCTTGGTTGACTTTGAGTTAGATTTAAGTTTAACGTTGATTAATTAAGTATACATTTCAGATTTTAGCTTTTAAACCGTGATGAAGTACAAAGACCTTCTTAGGTATCGGAGCAACGATCACTTTCTAAAAAAGGCAATTCATAAAATTATATACTTAGTAAATCTATTAAAAAACTCTGATCTAACTAGTATATGATGTGGTGAGGTAACTTCAGTTAACTTCACTTAATTAAGCAGACCAAATAGAATACTTCTTATCCCACCTGACAACTTAGTCTAAGTTTCCCTAACGTACTATCAATACTATGTAAGTGTCAAGCAAGCATATGTCCTTATCTAACTATTTAGATTAAGCAGAATAAAAACTAAGTATGAATTCAAAGAAATAAAATAGCAAGTTATTTATCTAATAATGAAAATATTTTTCTGATTTGCTCTCCTTCGATCATGGTTTAGATAAGGTCTATCCAAAACATGTACATGATCTTGAGGGACCCAAAATGTATTCATTTTGACTTGTTTAACCAAATAGATTTTACAAACTCATGCTTGGAGTCTGGATTTTGTTTCAATTAACTAAAGACATAAATGATTTATTCTAAATATGTTTTGATTTGAATAGTTCGGTTCGGTTGTACACGGCTCGTTGAGACCCAAAAAGCATATCTAAACCCTTGGATCTGATAGCGAACTTTCCGCCGAACCTCTAATTTTGGTAACCTGATCTTTCAAATTGGAATTCTCTTTCTCAAGTTGTTGGAGTTGAGTTGTGGTGCCAACCTAAACTTAATCGGTTATCAAACTTGAGTTAGTATGCTCTTTGAGGAGTTCAACCTCCTTTAGGAGTGATTCGTCCCAGATGTTGGATTTTACTAGTTTATTATTCAAGTAAGTATAACTTCATACAACTGTAATTTTACTCTAGTACTTAAATTGCAATTTGATCATTAAAAAATGGATATGAATTCGTGGCTTCTCTCAGACTCAACTTCAGACTCGGTCTTGGACTCGATGTTGATTTCAGCCATCATTGTCAGGTGGTTGTGGTGCTCTTCTTCTTCTTCAAAGGATGATGACTCGTCCCATGTTGTTTTTAGTGTCTTCTTCGTCTTTTGATATTTCTTCTTCAACTTGGGACAATCAACTTTGAAGTGCTCCTTCTGATTGCACTCGTAGCGAGTCGGACTTCAGAGTATAGATTTGATTTGATTTGTTCTTGCTTCGTGTTGCTCTTTGGATCTTGTGCTAAATCCTTTTTTCTTCTTTACCAATCTCCAAATGAGGTTGACCAGTTTAGCGGTGGCCTCATAATCGTTGTCAGATTCAGACTCCTCTGACTGTAATTCAACTTTTGCCTTTTTCTTATTCTCCTTTAGTTGTCATGCAAAAAGAGTCATACTGTTCTCGACTTGGCTTATGTTAGTTTGCTCATAGAGTTCATGTTCAAAAAATAATTGATCTAATTTAATTTTTGAGAGATTGTGAGAAACTTTGTAAGCATCGACATTTGTAAGCATCAACGATCTATACCTTATGATGAACCAATTCTCTACGATTTCTCTAATCGCGTGAAAGCCGTTGAGAATGTTTTAGAGTCAGATGTGGAGTTGACTAGCAGACTCTTCTTCCTGCATGGTTATGTTATATAAATTATTTAAAAGTAAAAACCTTTTGCTTACTTTGGTGGCGGGCATTCCTTCATGAAGATTGATTAGTTTGTTCCATAGATCTTGAGTGTTGACGAAGCATCTGACCCAATTGAGCTCTTCTTTGGTCAAACTACATCGGAGGGTTTGAGTCGTTTTGGCGTGAGTTTCTACTTATTTTTTTTTATGATTGGGTTCCATTCCTCACAACCCATTGGAGTTCCATTTGGTTTGGTAGGTAGCATACACCCTGGATGGAGATCCACATTTTCACCTAGGTCTTCAGGTAGAACTTCATGTTGCTATTCCAATAATCGAAGTCATCTCCGGTGAAGAGCGGGGGACGAGCTATGTTGTAACTCTCTTGGCGTGCCATTTAAAACCTTGCACAAAAAAAAATTCCAATACTTAGTCTTGAAATTGTAGGAAGAATAGAATACCTGAAGGGAAAAAAGTCACTTGAGTGGTGTTGCATCAATTTCAAACAATTTTGAAAAATTAAAAAAATTATCACAAGAGGTGATTGTACCAATTCTAGCTAAGAATGAAAATTTGAAAATCGAATGAAGAAAACAAGCTCGATTAGTGGTTGTACCAATTTCGAACACTCTGCTCTAATATCAATTGTTGAATCGAGAAAGCACTAGAGGGAGTGAATAGCGCGCTTTATATGCATTTAAGAATCATTCAAAAATAAAGTCATGCAGTAAAAAGATAACAAAATAGAATAGAAGATAAGCAAACAAAAATATTTTTATTGTTAATTGGTTCACAACTTCTGGCTGCTATTGTAAGGCTCGAGATTGTTGACTACTTCCAATGGGCAATCCACTAGTAACCTTATTACCGAAAGAGAAGAAGGTTCGTTTCTTTTATAATGATAAAGATCGACAACAATCTTACCGACCCTTAGAATAATTAAGTGTGAAAAGAAATGAGTAAAAGAAATGACACAAGCAACTTATGTTACCAAAAACCAAGCTCATTTAAGCTCGTAGCGGTGTCACGATGTAGTTGCATCGTTGAAGCTTAAGCATAGCAGGGTATCAAAGTCACAGCATTGGCATGAATTGGAAGCAGAAAAGCGTTGGAATTGTTAATCTTGGTTGTTGCTCAAGAGCTTCTTTTATTGACCATTCCGAGTGCCTGGACTAGCCGCGAGCAGCATGACTTATCTGATCCACCTCCATTGATAAGTTAGCCATCCCGAGGTGCTTGGACCTAACATGGCTGTAACTAGACGAAGCTCAATACGCGTCGAATTTTAGCGCTTCCCGGGCACCAGGATCCCTCTTGGGTGCCTAGAATCTGACATGTACAACCCAACCAAGATTTGTCAATTCAATATGATGCTGGATTTAAAGTTATTAAGGCTCCTAGATCCACTCAATACACCAAATCTCGCTATTTCTGACCAACTCCCATTTGTTGCTTCCTACATCACAATGTTAGTACAAATATACAAGTAGTATGAATGACAAATTTCCAACTGTCCGATTTCAACTTTCAATCTCCCGTGAAACCTCAAGTTGGACCAATGCTTACTACTCTCTTTCTGAGAGCTCATCCTCACTACTCTATCTGAGAGAATTTACCTGGTGCCAAACATTGATTCACCCGACCTGTTTGGACTTTTGTTCAGCTTGACCTTGACCTTTGAGACTTTTCACGACTTTTCACTAGACCTCCGACCCTTGACACCATCTAGACTTTCGCTTTCATACTAGTGTCCTCGACCCCATGCTTTTCTGCTCAATGTCCTCGATCTACCAAGACTTCTGCCTAGTGCCTTTAACCATGACTTTCTTGTCTAGCCTCAACTAGGACTTTCCTATTATGCTACTTGCACACTCAGATTAGTTCATCAGTCCACAAAAAAGTTTAACCTTAAACCTTTGTCAACATCAAAATATAAGTTTGATTCTGATGTTCCTTGCACTAACAGTCTTTCCCTCCATTTTTTATTTCTCTTGTTTCTTACATTCATAGGAAACACATCCCAATAGCAATGCCTAAAACACATCATTACAAAGCAACAAGGCACAAGGAATAAAACAAATAGATATTACTTAGGACAAAATAGCAACATAAGTTTCAAGGTCATTGAGAAGAAATATGAAGGAAATAATATAAAACAATATAACTAAAGAACCCCTAATTAAAGACACAAGTTGCTATATTGGTTGTGTTAGTACAAAAGGATCACAAGTGAAAGCATCTAGTAAACCAAAAAGTTGGTGTAGATGGACACCTAAAAATAACATGTAATAATAATAGTTATGTGTATTAGAAAAGAAGTATTATTAACAATCCCAACTACTATTCAGAATAATAGGTTAAAAGACAAAATATATAACACCTCAAACCATGAGAACAATAATATAGTAAATCACCTTAAATTAAATTGACAAATTCAAGGAAGAAATAACATTGCTGAATACTAGAGAGTAAACATATTCAAACAACCAAATTAGTTGAACAAATGAAAAATCTTGAATACCTAGAATATTGAATATCGATTATAATCTAACAAGAGAGAGGAGTTTGATCCTAAGGTCAAGAATAAGAATATCCTAATAATCCTCCTGGTCGATCCCATGACCATAAAGATAATAAACATAAGAATGATCAGAGTACTGATTATAATCCGACCGAGACAGGAGCTTGATACTATGATCATGAAGATAATAAGCATAAGAATATCGAATATTGATTATAATCCGACCGGAGAGAAACCTCGATCCCACGACCAAGAATAAGAATCTCTAAAATAATTGAATATCGATTATAATCCGACCGGAGAGAGGAGCTCGATCCCATGACCATAAACATAAAAAGCATAAGAATGTCCAGAATATTGATTATAATCCAACTAAAAGAGAAGTTCAATCTTACGGCCATGAAGATAATAAGAAAAAGAATATTCAGAGGATGTAATCTGACCGAAGAGAGAAACTCTATCTCACTGTTAAGAATAAGAATGTCTAGAGTACTTGAATATCAATTATACACTACAAAAAAATAAGTATTTTGCGATGAATTTTTGGGACGAATAATTTTCGTCGCCAATCAGCAATGAATTTTGGGACGAATCCAAATTTCGTCGCTAATCTATAACAAAATTTGTGACGAAAAAAATATTAGTTGCCAATTTAGCAACTCAACATATTCGTCTCAAAACTCGTTGCAAAAAAGAATTCATTGCTAAATTTGTCACAAATTTGCAACGAATAAGTTATTCATCGCAAATTGGCGACGAAAGATTAATTCGTTGCAAAAAAGATGCCATATCGCCGAATTTTGGCGACGAATTGGCTGTTCGTCGGCAAATTGGCGACGAACAGCTTGTTCGTCGCCAATTTAGCGACGAATCGACTATTCGTCGCCAAATTGGTGACGAATTTGGCGACGAAAATTTTAATTCGTTGCAAACAAACACCATCCAGACAAATATCGTCGAATTTTGGCGATGAACAGGCTATTCGTCGCCAAATTGGCGACGAAAAGCTTATTCGTCGCCAAATTGGCGACGAATTGCATGTTCGTCGCCAATTTGGCGACGAAACACTTT
>JBBMKF010473016.1:0-10384 GCA_037834155.1 Curcuma caesia | reverse complement strand
TAATTTTGTATCAAATTATTTTAAATTCTATCTTAATTTTTTTTCAAATGTTATATTTTATTAAAGTGAAATGGATTAGTAATTTTGTACCAAATTCATCTCTAATTTATCTAAATTTGAAACAGATTTTTATTCAATCTTAAATTTTTATTAAATTTTAAACGGATGTTTTGACAGAAATCATACATTCCGTTTATAATTCATATTTATTTTTGTTTATAAAAATTATATATAATTTCATATAAAATTTATTTTAAATTGTGTTTCAATTTTTTTTAAATGTTATATTTTATTAAAGTGAAATAGATTAATTAGTAATTTCGTAGCAAATCCGTTTCTAATTTATCTAGATCTAAAATAGATTTTAATTCCGTCTTAAATTTTTATTAAATTTTAAACGGATATTTTAACAGAAATCATGCAGTCACAACTTCTATTTATAATTCTTATTTGTTTTTGTTTATAAAAATTTATATATAATTTCATATCAAATTTGTTTTAAATTTCGTCTCAATTTTTTTTAAATATTATATTTTATTAAAATGAAACGGATTAATAATTTTATAACAAATCAGTCTCTAATTTATCTAACTCTGAAATAAATTTTATTTTCATCTTAAAAATGAAGCCCTATTTTCTTGTAGTGACACACAATGAAATTAAAATTCATATATACCATAATTTACATCACTATAAGAATGTACACAGCTATTGGCAATATAAGAAACGGCCATTTAGAATATTGACTTTTAAGGCAACAAAGAAAACGTTTAACACATCCTTAATAGTTCGTGCATAAATTGATTGATATATTTTACAATGAAAAAAATATTAACGTGTGTTACGGACATATACCGTAAGCCTTCAAAAATGTCTTAATAAATTTAACGATCAATTATAATAGAGCCGAATGTTTTAGCCTTATAGAGAATCTAAAAAATGTATCTGCTTGAAGATAACTTTTGAAATATAAAAGAAGTTTTGGGTTTTAAATCAACTTGTGCTCAAAGTCTGGGCTTTAAAAAGATGTGTTATATTGATATGCATAACTATGATCGTGCCATAGATAGAATTATTTATGTGTAAATTGATTTTTAAATCAAGCTTTAAATTATCCTAATTAATTTTTAAGTCAGCTCATGCCAATAATTGGCTGATTATTTTCACAAAATCATGACAAAGTCTGTGACTATATTATTGGTGAAAACATACATTTTTTAATCAACAGAAAAATAATATGTATGAATGAATGCCTCAATATGTGAGTAGCGTACCCTTGCCTCCGGGGCATAACTGAGTTGGTTACGATGTAGCAGAGTTGTATAATAGTACTTATTCAATTTACTAAAATATATATTCTTATTTGACCAATAAATTTTATCGTTGATAAAAAAAATAATAATATTGAGTTAATCACGTGTCAAACTGTGGGCTCTCAGCCCATTAATGCCCAATAAAAGGCCCAAAAGCAATTTGATTTCATTCAGTATAGCTATTTGCCTAGATTCTCGGTTTACTTATTTCTAATCACCACTTGCTTCCAATGTAAGCAATCCGAGATTTTCTACATCAGATAAGCTTCCAATCTCGACAGTTAGCTATTCTCAATAAATGACATCCGAGATATCAACTCAATCTAGATAGATAGATAGATAGATACATGTAAACAATAGATTTATATATCTTAGTGGATGGATCTCCAACGTGTGGCCCCATGTTTGTGGACATCAAATCTGCAGGGTTCATTCTCCAGATCTATGTTTCACCCTTCTCCAATTCGATTCCACAGGAACTAAGTTCTTGTTCTGGTTTGATCAGTGACAATATATAAAATCAAGTACTGAGCAGGTAACTGACTGATCGATGGGCATCCTATTGAAAGCCATGAAAGAAAGAGTCAACAAGGAAAAGATTCCTCTCTCGTTTTGTATTTCTGATTTTCATAACCTCTCTAGTTAGTACCAAATTTACAGTGGCAAACTTATTTTATTCAAGATTGATTTGAATTTACAGTGGCATGATTATTCAAATACATTGTTAATAATAATAACTGGTAAACCAAATCACGGGCTGTCTCTGAGTCTGGATCCCAGCCAGCCAGCCAGCCAGCCAGCATCTATTATCGATTGCTGAACAAATAAATAAATAAATAAATAAATAATTGTTTTCTTGTGAATATTATTAATTTTTGTTGTTTGTTGATTCTGATGTGAGAGGATGGGAAATTGACACGTGAAGACAAAAGGAATGAAAAAAAATTGAATTTAATTATAGCAGCAGCCAAAAAGACACGAAACATCGTGACGAAACAGCTTCGTCGCCCACCGTCCATCATCGATCCAACGGGCAGGAGAAAGACATCGAAGTTATGATTGAGGTCGCATGGAGACGACCACGTCGGGCGGGGCCCATATATCTAGTTACCTCGCCTCTCTTCTGCACGATATGATTGGAGGTGTGTAGTGTAGATCAAGGTATAAAGTAACGCGTGTTAAAACGATTAATTAGTCTAGTCTTCGTAATATTAAACGGGAAATTAAGAGAGCTGTTGGAGTCTTTAACGCAGTGCCAGAAGAGGCAATCAAAGAGGAAAGTGGGTTAGAGAGAGAAGCAGAGCATCTCCATCGGCGGAGAACAAAACAAAAGAGAAAGATCCACCTCGAAACCCTCATCGTCTCCTCTCCTCTCCGCTCTCTTTTTCCCTCCTCCAATTTTGTGAATCCGGATCCAGGAGACGCGGGAGGGATGAGGGAGGAGGAGGAAGAAGAGGAGGGCGGCGACTGGTTCGCTCGCTGGGAGGAGCAGCTGCCGTCGCCGGAGGAGCTCATGCCGCTCTCGCAATCCCTCATCACGCCCGGCCTCGCCCTAGCCTTCGACATACCCATCGCGGCCAGCAACCCCAGCCCCGCCATCTCCCCCCACCACCACCTCCACTTCCACTGCGCCGGCCCCGCGCTCACTTCCGCCTCCCCCAACCACCCCCCGGCGCTGCCGCCTCCTCCGGAGTTTGAGTCCTCCGATCTGAACTCCTCCGGTAGCGGCGGTGCCGGAGCAGGCGATGAGCCGGCGCGGACGCTCAAGAGGCCCCGCCTCGTCTGGACGCCGCAGCTGCACAAGCGGTTCGTCGACGCGGTCGCGCATCTCGGGATCAAGAACGCCGTTCCCAAGACCATAATGCAGCTCATGAGCGTCGACGGCCTCACGCGCGAGAACGTCGCGAGCCACCTCCAGAAGTATCGCCTCTATCTCAGGCGTATGCAGGGCCTCAGCTCCTCCTGCGGAGCCGGTAGCGGCGGCGGCGGCCCGGTCTCCGCCGTCGACGCAGCCACCGACCAGTTGTTCGCAAGCGCCCCGGTGCCCCACCATTTTCTCAGCCGAGGAGGACCAGTCGCGGGGCCAGGGGCGCCGGAGCCGTTCCTGCCCTACGTGCCGGTGGCTGCGCTGCAGCACCACCAGCAGATAGCCGCCGCCATGCAGCAGCAACACTACCACCAGAGGCATTTGGGGCAACTCGGATCTCCCACTGGTAGCGGAGTCTTTGAGCACGGGTTCCTGAACCGGGCGGCGGTGTCACCATCGGGGATACATCAGATGGTAGGAGCAGCGTCTGGAATAGGGTTGGTGCAGCACACTGCCTCACCAGCCACCAATTTTTCCGATGATTTGGAGACTTCCGGAAGGGAAAGCAATGGTGAGAGGAAGGTGCTGACCCTGTTTCCGACAGGTGAGGACTGATTGCGCTTCTCTTTCTCCCTAGTCTACTTCGACTATCATGTTTAGGAGGTGTCAATTAGATAAGAAAGGCCCAGGAATAGTCTTCTCTACTTGGTTCTTGGCGTCATAATCCTATGTTCTTGGTAGGCCGGCGTGGTAAGATTGCAGAGGAAACTAATGCGTGCTTGTTCTCCACATTGGAATTGGATCAGGAGTCGTTAATTAAGTCCCCCTAAAAGCATATTGAATTCATCTTTCCTTATAGTACTAAACCTCTATCGATCCCACTTCAGTATTCGACCATGGTTGTTTCCTAAATTATTGGATTCCTGCTTGCTCTGAGTGAAATGGTTTAGTGATTCTTCCGCATGCATCCGAATCCTTGTGATAGTTACCGGATTAAATTTAAAGTGAATGATCTATGCTTATATGTCGATGATATTTGGAAAATGGGATTGAAATAGAGAATCAAAAGAGATGAGAAAAATTGGAATTTGTTTTCCAAGAGAGCTCTAATATCATCAGCTAAAGAACTGTGCAATTATTTTGCTTACTGTTGAGAAAAACAACTTTGATTAAGATGATCCCATTCTAGAATCACTGTCAACTGCATCTTCTATATATTACTTGTCCAACCATTTGATCTTGTCTTTTCTGCAATCGTCATTTTATACTTCCACAGAGTTTAAATTAGCTTGAAATATTTGGGAAGGCTTTCCGCCATTTGTACTGAGGAATGTGTATCAAGTATTTATCCATAATATATGACTTCTGAACTTTCTATTGGCGATGATGATGAATGGTACTTTGCATAACTAGAGAACAATTCTAGAAAACCATTAAGTACATAATGCAGTATGAAACGGATTAGATCTTTTTATATATTAGTTTGTTTACATGGAGAACCAAACACATCTCTTTTGTTTTTTCAGGTTGACTCAATCTTTGATGGAAATCTGTCATATTGTTGAGGGTGACCATTTGTGTGCTAGTTATTATGGTAAAATCTCCTGGGAGTTTGTTCATAGGATTGGATGTACAAACAGGTCTAAGTCGATGCAAATTTTCAGCTATACATGGATCGTGATGCCAAAAAACACAAATGATAGAACTTCTATGACTTCAGGAATAGTCCGACTATCAGTTATGAACACCTTGTTGATCGTTCTTGATAATTCCAAGCCTTCTGACAAATGTTTGGACAATGAAGGAAGTTCTTTCTACTTTCTTTCGGGACCTTCTTACTTTCTTAGTGCTGTGAACTAATTCTGAAGTGCCATCCATGATAAGCAATTATTCTTTACGAAATGAGATGTCACAATCTTTTTTTGTGCTACAATAATAGTACATATTCTAAGTGTTCAACTCTATGGAGAAATTTTCATGGGTTTCAGCTACTAATTAATCTAGATCACACCGAGCCCTTAAAAGCTTTTTTTGCTGATGATATCAATTTGTCTCTTGGAATTAAATCCCACGCTGAGATGTTATTTAGGTTGCTCGGTTTTAAGGTCGGTAGGAATCACAAGGCAAATAAGTTATCAGAACAAAAGACTTTTACTCCAAGGCAAATAAAGCTTTATCTTCTTCCTTTTGTTTCTTTTGAAAAAGCATTTTCCTTGCTTCACTGTTTATGCTATATGTTAAGGTCGGAATCCTTACAAATGAGGTGGGCTAGAATATCTGTTTTCAGTTCGTTGGGTCGATGAGCTTCTGAGGAGGATCTCGTTCGAGGCGTGGGGCCAAGGATTTGACTAGCAGCGATCAAGAGGAGATTCAAAATTAGATCCGCTCATGATTTGAAATTGACGGTACAATTTATAAAATCTAACCCTTAATTTTAATTTTTCAAAGATGGTTACGATTTAGAACCATCGATTAGGATTCGATTTTCAATTGAAAATTATTATTTTATGTTAAAAAATAAAAATTTATAAATGTGAAAAAAATAAAAAAAAATTATGCATTTATTTAAGTTATCTATTTATCCACTTGGGATATAAGAGTATTAAAATCACAAAATTTATTAATTCCTTTGGTATTAAAATATTTTACCTTATTCTTTAAAAATTATATTCTTTTATTATTTTTATAACTTTCGTTCAATTATCAAAAAGTACTTAGCTTTAGTCTTTATACTAAATCCTGGATTATCTCTATTTTTTATATTAATGATTTTTTTATCTAATATTAATATTATTATAATTTAGTAGGATGAGATATAGATTACATAAGATATATCTTTGAATAATTTAGTACGATGATAATTTTTATTATATATAATTTTTTGTTGAATGAATAATATTCCTTATTAAGTTTATTATTGAATATCAAATAGTCTCTCATAAAAATATGCAATTTATTAAAAGAGTTAGATTAATACAACTAATAATATTTTACTGAACCATGCATGTAGATTTCGAGATTTCTCATTTTAAGTACTTAACTTTTATAATACCAAAATCATGTAGTACATTCCCATTATACCCCTCTTCTTTCGCTACTCTCAACAATTTCTCTCTCTTCTCTAATTTTTTGTTTTATCTATTTAAAAATTCATTGTTCTTAATTTATACTGTCGAATTCAAATTTGAAAGTATAAATACACTAAAGAGGCTTTAGAAGTACGTTGATTTTGATTTTGATTTGAAGTAATTCGCAGTTCTCTAATTCTATCAGTAAGTTTCGTCTACACTATTTAAAATTTAAAAATTTTATATTTTTGAACCAAGGGAGTCCTAGAAACTCATTGGTGGTGTTGGTTAGTGAGTATCATTGTCTTTGACCTTATAATGAACTTATGATAAATTTTATCAAGTCTTTGCTTCATTTCTCTCAATTTATGATATCAAATTTAGGTTTGAAAATGTGAATACATTAAGAAGGCTTCTAGGAGTATATAGTGGTTTCAGTTTGAAGTGATTCGAAGTTCTCTAAGTCGATTAGTCAATTTCAGACGAAACGGGTTATAGACCTACATCATTCAAAATTTTAAAAATTTGATATTTTTCGAACTCGGAAAGTTAGTGGTGTTAGTTAATGAGTATCATTGTCCTAAGTCTTATAATAAATTTGTAATAAATTTTATCAAGACTTTGTAAGTTTAAAAATTCATTACTCTCAATTTATGCTATCGAATTCAGATTTGAGAGCAAGGATATGTAAGAAGGCTTTGAAAGGAAGTTCTAAGAACTCATTAGTGGTATTAGTTAATGAGTATCATTGTCCTAAGCCTTATAATAAATGTGTAATAAATTTTATCAAACTTTTATAAGTTTAAAAATTTATTGTTCTCAATTTATGCTATCGAATTCAGGTTTGAGGACATTAATATATTAAGGAGGCTTCTTAATGATGTTGGTTAATGAGTATCATAGTTATAAGACTTACAATGAATCTGTAACAAATTTTATCAAGCCTTTGTATGTTTAAAAATTCACTGCTCTTAATTTATGCTATCAAATTCAAGTTTGAGGGCATGAATATATCAAGGAGGCTTCTAAAAGTAAATTAATTTTGATTTGAAGTAATTTAGAATTCTTTAAGTCCATCATCCAATTTTGAAAAGAGGAACCTTGTACCTCTCCCCATTACCTTTAGAATCTCTAGTGGTTTTAAATAGTTATTTGCAACCAATGAACTTGTCACCTTCTTTCCTTCATTCATGGTATCAATCCACTTCTAAGAGTTAAAACTTTACATCACTCCAATGTCAACCACATGTTTTTAAAGAAATACAATGTAATCATTTGACACTACATTCTCCTTTATCTAGTAGATCTCCATAATGACATAGGTTCTTGATGTTGTAGAATTTGTTCTTCTAGAATAGTTTTTAAAATGGAAAGTTCTCCAATGTTGTCTTACCTATTGTGTCTTGAACATGATTGAGAATAGAATCTTGACCAAATTCAATAGCACCGATAGGAATATCAACATATTCCTCTTTAAAGATAGTCCCTAATGTTGGTATAGAAAGCACCAGACGATCGAACCTCAGTTTTGATAATGATATTAGGTTCAAGTTAAGTGTGTTATTGAGCTAACATTGTTAATTTAAGTGTGCAGGGAGCACAGGGTTGAACAAGTCCTAGTTGCGACTAGACACGGGAAAGTCCTGGTCTGGAGGATCAGGCGGAAGACTTGGCAGAGTCAAGAGCACTAGGTGAAAGTCTATGCAAGGTCAGGAGGATCGGAGAGCGTGACACAAATCCAGTCATGTACGGTCAGGAGGGCCAGAGGACATGGTGAAGTCTGGGCGGTCTGGAGGACCGAGCGCAGCAGCAAATCTTGAAGGCTAAGGACAGAGCCTAGCAAAAGTCCAACAAGTCTGAAGGATTTGATTGACCAAGGTAAATTCTCCTGAGTTGAATGATTAAGATACGTTCCCAAGGAGAACATTAGGCGTCGGCCTAACCTAAGATCTCACTAGAGACCTAAAGTTAAGACCAAGAGACAATTCTAGGAACTGACTCTTCAAACCTTGTTTTACATGTTATTTAGACTAACTTTCAATGTAGGTTGGAGAGGTTGAATACTTAAGACTCCAAGTGAAGTTTTCCAAAAGTTCAGTGTTGGAGTCAACCTGAGTGTTACTCAAGTCGACCTAAGCCTAGTTAACTGCAGCGAAAGTCGACGTATATTAGAAACCCTCTATGTCATACTAGGGTCGACCTGAGCACTGGATAACGCAGCGAGAAGGCAAGACTTATCTGTAAGCTCCACGTTGGACTAGAGTCGACCTGAGTAGGGACTCAAGTCGACCTGAAGACAAAGTCTGCACGAAAAAAGAGGATCGATGCTGAGTTGGAGTCGACCTGAGCATTCTATAAAAGAAACGATGACCAGAGGCTCGAGACAACACTTTTCGATCATTCCACGAGATTACTTTGTCGAGATGACGGCGCTCTGAGCAACCAGCAGCAACCCTAAAGCCGCCGTAACGCCGAAATCACACAGAATCGAAGATCAAGATATTCGACAACTTGGGTAACATTCATTTACTTAATTTGTAAATCCGATACTGTTTATCGAGATAGATTTTGTATTACTCAACTTGTTTCCGTAAGGAACAAGTTATTATAATGAATTGTTCATCGGAAACGGTCCAAGATCGTCGGCCTTGGAGTAGCAGCCTTCGGCTGTGAACCAAGTAAAAAAATTACTTGTGTTATGTTCTCTTCATTCTACTTTAGTCTTCCGCAGTCGTACTCTGTTCTTATGCTTTCTCACATGTTCTAAATCGTACGTCGAAAATCAATTGAAAAACGCTAAAGCGCTATTCACCCCCTTTAGAGCTTTAATCGATCCTACACTTGTGTGTTGCATGTGTCTTTTGATCTTATTTTTTAGTGTTTCAGTGTAAGGCTAGAAATTTCCTTTTGTGAGTAAACATAGATGTCTATTTTCAATAGTTTAGATTAATAAGGCTTATGTTTCTGGTGCTGAGCAACATAAATGAAAAGTAGATTGGATGAGATAACTTCCCTTATCAGATAGCTTGCAATGAACAATTCTCAATAGCAAAATGTATATGATCTATTTGTCCAATATCTACATTCTTAGTTGGATGCAACAAGATAAGGGTTATATCTATACTCATCATATAGCAGTAGTAGACAATATTATTCCATTGAATCTCAATACTATCAACCCATCAAACAACAGAATAAGTATGATTCATTATTTGATACCTATATTCTTGGTTGGGGAGGTCATCCAGGTCTCAGGTATGGGGGCACACAATAACATATTACTGGGCAACCTTAGTATTATCAACCCCAATAACAATTATTAAGCAATCTTGATTGGATGGATCATCTAAATTTTAATTATGGGAATGTTGGGAATGAACAACAATAAATTATTGAGCAACATCAAAGTGAGAGTAGTTATGGATTGGATGCATCATGTCTACTTATTTGTTTCTATTTTTCACATTTTTTTATATCTACCATGTTCATCATGCATTTATTTGTTTGTCTCTTATAGAGTAACCTTAGCATATTAACACTTAATGTCTTTGTGAAAGCATGCTCATATCTTTAGCGATTCATATTTTTCTATTGGTAGTAATAGGACATGAGCATTATTGAGTCGAAGAGTTTCACTATAGGTTTACATGTGTAGTATCTCCTTTTACTTACATGAAAAGACCTGATTTTAAAAGTTTGAAGTATCCAAAAAAGGTACAATTCATTTTGTTAGACTAGTGCATTTTGATTTCTGGAGAAACACTTGAGCCGAGGGGAAAAAATCTACATCACACAGATAAGTGTGCTTCATAAATAATAAATAATATTAGGTATTTATCTATTCATTAATCTTGAATTTAAGTGTTGCTTTGAGACCTTATGTGGATAATGCCAAGTAAGCGCCTCTTGCGTGGGTAACTCTGGGAACATGATGGAATGACTAAATGATTTAAATTGGAAATTGAACTTGAGGATCGAGTTACATTATACTGTGTACAAAGAACTTCCAAGTAAGGCCTCAGTGAAATAATTCATGTACCTTTGCTCATTAGTATAACTTCTTGATAGGACTAGATGACCTTACTAGAGATGATGATATTTCCTTCACATGCATGGATTTTAATTGTAGGTTTTTTGCTTTAGGACAAGCAAATGTTTGCGTCTAGGGGTATTTGATGTGTGTGATTCATACATAT
>JBBMKF010472978.1:0-10386 GCA_037834155.1 Curcuma caesia | reverse complement strand
GCGACGAAAAATAATTTTCATCGCTAATAGAGCGACGGAAAATAATTTTTGTCGCTAATTGAGTAACAAATTTTTTTTCCCGTCACTAACCTAGCAATGGAAATTATTTTCCTTCGCTGAACTAGCAATGGGAATTAATTTCCATTACTAATTAGCGATGAAAAATAATTTTCATCATTAAAATCTTGATTTTTAAGATTTTGGCAATAGATGGTGAAAGATACATCTGTACGAGAAATGGAAGAAATGTTAAAGTTGAGTCGATTAGTATTTTTAGATTTTATTTAGGAATCAATATTTTTTTTAGATTTAGAAAATACATTTATTGTATGTCTTTTCGACGGAATTTAATTCAATTTTTATTTAGACAAATTAAGTTATTCTTGTTGATTTGGAAATAAAATTTTCAGTATTTTCTATAATTCAGCATTGACTGACAAAACACCATAACTCTTGGGATGCGTTTGGTTCAAGTTATCATATATAATTTGGTTATATGATTATCAGGTAATGACATAACCAAAGTTATGGTATAAAATATAACATAATATTATTTAGTTCAACTTATTTATTTGGAGGGAATAAAACACAACCAGTTTAATATTTACTATATTACACTTAATTCAAATAAATTAAATTAAATTAAAAAATACTAATATTAATAATAAATTAATAAAATATCAAAAAAATAAATATAATTTATTTATATTTTTTTAAAATTTAAAATAAATTTATATATTTTTAATAAAATAATTTATTTAAATAATTATTTTAATAAAATAATTTATTAAATTAATAAATATAATTTATTAATTTTTAAATTTAAAATAAATTATGTTGTATAAGTATTTAATTTAAAATTTATTGAATTAATTAATTCAATTTCAATTAGATTTGACGATATATTTCAATTAATTTAGTTTTAAAATCAAAGGATAATCATGAAAAATTTTTGTTAACTTTCGAAATCATAAAAAATCTTAAACTACTAAGGTAATTACATTTTTTGGTTATAACTCATTTATTGATGTAAATGATCAACTGAGAATCGATTATAATCAAAATTAAATAAGATTATCACTTGGTTAGATAACTAATGTTATCAATAATAATAAATGATAAATCTTAGTTAGTCGCATTGACTCAATCCTTGGGGGTGATCGGTCCGGCCCCACGAAAGTTTCCCACCGGCCACCAAGGTAAATCAGGAAGTGCACACAACGGCCAACTCAGATGCCCAGCATCCTTTGATTGCAATCTTCATTTAGAGGAAAATTTTTATAAATACGCCGTAGTTGAGAATCGAATCGCGGGTACCTGGGTGACAACCTAGATGTCCTACCGCAACACCATGACCCCGGGGACTATCAATAATAATAAACACCTCTTAAAGAGGCCATTTGATTATCATGATTTACTTATTTTTGAAACGTTGTGGGGTTCAAAGTTAAGAGGTGTTAGGATGAGCATCTTCACCTTTTACCACGTAATTGTTGCAAAATTACAACTAGGTCGTGAAATCACTACAAAGGGTAGTGACCATAAAATCACAAATTAGATAATGAGTCGCTTAGTAGCAAGCTCATGTATAATTTCGCAGGCAATTATGGCGTAGTAGTGATTTCGAGGCCACGAAGTATAGACATCTAAATTATTTTTAAAAAATGATAAAATCATGAAGTTGCGATTTCACAATACTGAGCTTGCGGCCCGCGGGCTTAAATGCTCGCCCTGTCGCTGATGTTTTCTTAATATTTTTTTTAAAAGATTTTATTATTTTTTGTCAATAGGAGAAAATGGTATTTTGGAAAATCGGCGCCTTTTAGTAAATATTAAAGTTATGTGCGTGTTTTTGGTTATTTTTAAAGTTGGGTACGGCAAATTGCCGTTTCAACATTGTACTTTTTATTGAATTTGATTCGTCTGAGTCGATAAACGCCAGCATTTCTAGCCGATTTGCGTCCGGATTGAGATCGGGGAGGCGTAGCTTAGCGATCAAGACTATGGCAGCGGTCAGCTGGCGGATCGGAGTGATGGCGCTGGCGGCGCTTTCGGTGGTGGCTCTCCTCGTTTTGTCGGACGCTTCCGACGCCAAAAAGTTGTCTTTTGTCAAGAAGACCATCAAGAAACACGACATTGTCATCTTCTCCAAGTCTTACTGCCCGTAAATTCGTCTCGCACTTGTTCCCTCGAAACCCTAATTTGTTTCGTGAAGTTAATTGCTTTGCCCTATGTGTCTACGGTGTGGGATATTTCTTCATGATCGATGATTGCAATTTTTTTTTATTTTTTACCTAGAAATCTTGTTATTTGCTCTTGAATATTGCTACTTCTTATTCAGTTTCTTGTTCGTTTAAGCTTTTTATATGTTGATTTACTAGAAACGGTGATTCATGATCTAGGGCTTGCAATTGGGGCTAGTCGTCATCCTCAGGAAGCTTATTTTGGATGCCGCAATTGTAATTTGTTATAGTGGTAAAAATAAAATTTGCTTGCTTGGATATTAGTATGTGTTCTGGATGCTTGATTAGGTTTTTGCCAATGAAGGGGTAGGGAGTTTTACATCGATATGTACATCTAGACACTATGCGTTTATTTATCTAAATGTCAGATTTGCAACAAGGGGAGTTAACTGAAGCTAGCTATGAGTTAACAGTTAAGACTTCTGTGTACCTGCTGGGACTTGATCTGATGATATTCCTTGTTCAAATTAGATATTGATGTCAATGAGCCTTTTTGGCGAGTTAACATAGCAGTTAGCTGAAAACTGTTAGTTGATATTTTTTAGAATGTCTAGAATTCAAATATAATTGCTAAAATAGGAATATCCTGACTCGATTAAATTTCCGGCTATAATTGCTTGACCATATTTTGTGCTTGTAAGATGGCTCTTATCAATATCAATCTTAAGGTTCATAATCTACTAGGTTGATGTCTTGGTTGGTTGTGGGCTACTGACCTATTGATTAGCATTGTGATTATGATGTATCAACTGAATCAGTTACAAAGCTTTCAGCATGGTTATTATGCCCATAAAAAATGATTTTGACATTCTTTATAAATGTAATGCTTCAATATAGTTTTCATGTGAAATTATGGGATCAAAGTAGTTTAAATACAGTAAAGATGCCATGGATTGGTATGCAACAGTTAGTTAGCTACTTCCCTCAATGTGATTTTAGTTTCAGAGACTCACTTGGATTTAGTTCACCACTGACATACTCTCTTGTTCATGTCTTGGTTAACAGGTACTGCAGAAGAGCAAAAGGTGTTTTTAAGGAACTGGAAAAGGAACCTTATGTTGTGGAGTTGGATCAAAGAGGTTTTGCTCGTTGAACTTTAATCTCTTAACTTTACCTTTTCACTAACATTTATTCATCTATGCCCTACTGTATGATAAATTAGGTATTCATGAAATAACAAGGTGCATATAGTTCTATATGATGGAAATGAGACTGGGATTCAAATATTATACACTAAAGAAATCCACGCATTTATGCCTCAAAACCACCATGGTACTATCTAGAAAAATATAAAATGCATAAGACAGTGTTAGGTGGTCAAAAAAAGTTCAAATTCAATCCTCCGTTTTACATTTTTAAACTCATTTAATCACAGTGAATGATACCAGCAAGATTTGTTGGTTATTTTTATTAAATATAACGTGTTTTTTTCTTTACACCACAAGTCTCATACACTTTCCAAAACAATGACTAGATTGTTAGGTTCTTTCTCTTGGCAATTTGTTAGGTGCTTTTCTTTTTTGTAAAACAATCTGTATGAGTGTCATTCACTCATACTTTTGCAATCAAAGCACAGACCAAATGTTCAAACTTGGCCAAGAAGGATGTATGCTCAGCCTTTCTTGGACTCAAAAGTTACAGAGAATAAACTTTGCAGTTTGCACTCCCTATCCTCGTTTGAGTTTGCATTGATGCTTTGCACATATTAGCAAATCATAAATGGGAGCAACCCCAATGTTTGACTTTTTACCTTCATCAGTTTGCCGCTTACAATTATAGCTATTAACAGATGATGGTCCTGAGATCCAAGATGCCTTGTCTGAGTTTGTTGGTAGGCGCACCGTGCCTCAAGTGTTCATCCATGGGAAGCATTTAGGTGGTTCTGATGGTAAATATGCTTCTTTACCTTTGTTTCCAACAGTCAACATATGATTTGATTTCCTATTTACATTCGAATCATGGTTCTTAATGCTTTTCAGATACTGTCGAAGCATATGAAAGTGGAAAGCTTCAGACTCTTCTAGGTATCGACACAAAAGAAGATCTTAAATGAGAACGTGGATCAATGTTCCTACGTTAATCAATCAGGACTCGGATGTTCTAAGACTTTTTGAATTTATGGCATGATATTGTTGCTTAATGTCTGAGGTATTATGCGAACAATGTTACAGTTTTATATTTGTTATCACTGGACATTAATGAAAACAACCTTGACTGCTATTCAATAATTCTTCTTTTAACATTAATTTTACAGTTTTATATTTGTTATCACTGGACAAGTAGTTAGGCGGTGTAAACACTTTGAAGTTTAGTTGTGTTCGTGGTCGTTAGAATGCTCCTTAAACTTCAACAGGGAAGCTCAAATTCAAACTGTTAAATCAACCTTTGTTTTTTCATAAATTTATAGAATACTTTAAGATAATTTTAAAGAAATAAATTTATTTTTGAATAATATTATGGGTTAGTACATTTAGGTTAAGAAAGTCAAGATTTAATCCAGTTGACAGCAATAAGACAGAGGTAAGATTTGATCTCGTGGTCGACTGATTTAGTTCGGTGTCCAACCCCATAGCTCATTCGGCTCATTACTTAGTTCGGCTCGATGTCTTGAACTCTAAGCTCAAGTTCTCTTCTTTAGCTAAGTGGTTGATTTCCGACTCAATCCTCTGGTCAATTGTCTGAGCTCTTTTCTCTAGTTCAGTGATCGATCTTTGACTCAACCTCTTAGTCAACCAGCCGAGTTCTCCACTCTAGCTTAGTGGTCGATCTCCGACTTGACTTTCTGGTCAACTGTCTGAGCTCTCCACTCTAGCTCAATGGTCAATCTCTGACTCAACCCCCTGTCAACCGTCCAAGCTCTCCTATCTAGCTTACTGGTCAATTTCTGACTCAACGCCTTGGTCAAATCGCCCGATCTCTCCCCTCTAGCTCAGTGATCGATCTCCGATTGGACCTCCTGATCAACTGCTTGAGCTCTCCATTCTAGCTCAGTGGTCGATTTCTGACATGACTTCCTGGTCAATCTCCCGAGCTCTTTCCTCTAACTCAGTGGTCGATCTCCGATAAAACCTCCTGGTTAACCACCCGAGCTCTCCACTCTAGCTCAGTGACCGATCTTCAACTCAACCCCTGGTTAACCAACTCTGTGACCTCCTTGGCTATTCGCTTATTGAACCGCTATCAGACTAGCACACAGGACAGTGGAATATGCAACGGTAAATCACTTGCTCCCCTAAACAACATGGTCCTAAACCGTATAGGCATGGGCGATAGTACACTACTACTACAGTAATATGATATTCTTTTTACCTTCGATGTGACACTCTCTATCTCCGATGATATATGTTCTCTTATGACTCCATATAATGATCTCATTTCTCACGAGAGCAGATATGCGTACATACAATCAACACTCTCGTTCTCTAATTTTTTGTATTCTTTCTTCTTTTTCATTTCCAATTTGCGGCCTGACTTGAGTGTCAAAGCGGTTAGGCCAGGACACCTCTTGACCTCCGTTCTCATCCTCTTTCTCTTTGCAGCTTAACAGGAGCTCCACCATTTACGGGTCTTGCATGATTTCACCATCATAAGCCAATAACTCATTTGTAGATTATCTCAAACGGGAACAAATAATTTGTATCGGTTCCCTTTTGATAGGGTTTTCCTTTTTTGAATTACTATCTTTATTTTTTATATTTGAATAGTTGTGCTACTCTTACAAATGTCAGTTGAACCTTGACTGTAATACTATAATTAAGACATCCATCCTTCTCTTCTAAGTAACTCCCCAGCCGACCTTGAAAGAAGATCCATCCTTATCCTTGTTCGGGGAGTCAATGGCCGAGTTGACTAAATTCTTCGCTGCAAGATTTGGTCAACCGCCATCAATTCATTCCCATATTTTTTCCAACAACCCGATCCCTGCTCAGCTCACCTTTTAGCTAATGCCTCTGTCCCACGTTCCACATTCCTTCGCAACTTTGGCATTTATATTTCCAAAAAGAGCTGCCTAAAACAAGATAAATTGGAATACCTTTTCTCTAAATAAAACGAGTAACTTCTTAATGACACCATTAAGAGCTAATTAATCCATCACTAAGTAACCTCAGTAACTTAGTACACAAGTCAAAACTTTGGTGCCTGCCCCCAGCCAATGATACATGGACCCATCGCCTGCACCTGTTGAAGTCAAACACGTGTCAAAGTGATAGGGCTGGATTGCGTAAGGTATACTTTTCTCTTTTTTTTCCTTCTAAAAATCAATATTCTTGATATAAATTATCCATTCTGATTTATTTGATGATAGAATTAGTTGATTTAAAAAACTGAATTATTAAAAAAATTATAAAATAATAATAATAATAAATCTGCTACCAATTTGACAAAGAGTGATGGGGGCATGAGGAAACTGCCGTGGAGACTTTAATGAGGACCGTTGACCTTTGGTTTCATTTCCGACCAAGTAACTTACCTGCTCACAAGCGCTTTGCTTCCTTTTTCACTCTCTATATTAAACCGCAACGAGGAGCTCACCTCCCCCCTCTCCCTCTCCCTCTCCCTCTCCCTCTCCCCCATCGAGCCGAGCCATCTCTCTCCCTTCGGCCACCATGCGAGTGGATGGATGCAACACCAACCTCGGCCTCTCGATAGGCGGAGGCGAGTTCACGACTAACAAGCACCATGGCCGCGAAGAGAGGAGGCCGCCGTCCAATCGCTTTACCCTGTTTCCACGCCGACAGCTGGCGGCCGGAGAGGGAGATGATCGAGTCAGAAAACGGCCGCGCAGCGCGTCGAGGTCAGAGGACAGTGAAGCCGCGGAGAACGGCGATGCTAAAGAGGCGAGGCGCGATGAGAGGGCAGGCGGCGGCAGGAGAAAGAAGCTGAGGCTCAGCAAAGAACAAGTAGCGTTTCTTGAAAACAGCTTCACTGAGCACAGCACCCTCAACCTGGTCAGTACTTGCGTACGTAACTTCCTGTGTTGGATGGAGAATTAATTCATTAATTAGGTTAGATTGATTAGACTGAAGATTCATGATCGACATGTTGGCAGAAACAAAAGCAAGAACTGGCCAGTCAGTTAAAGATACAGCCAAGGCAAGTGGAAGTCTGGTTCCAGAACAGAAGAGCAAGGTACGTACGTACGTGCTACTTCTTCTCTATCTGTAATTGATTTGATGGAAACATCAAGATCTTTAGAAGGCAACTTAGAGCATGCATGCAGGACGAAGTTGAAGCAAACAGAGGGGGACTACAAATCCCTGAAGCAGCAGTGCGAGAATCTAAGCGAAGAGAATCAAAAGCTTATGGAGGAGATAGAGGAGCTGAGGAGCAGAAATAGTATTCGTGGTGGATCGCCAATCTACCCGCAGATTCCGACACTGGCAATGTGCCCGTCGTGCGGGCAGAGGGCGGCCGCATCGTCGGATGGCTTCTGTGTGAAGAAGGAACAGGATTCTTGGAGCCTCTACATCGCCGGCGGCTAGCAGCAGATCGATGAAGCTTTGAGGCAAAAGAAATGCCTTCTTTTTTTTTCTTCTCTTTTTTCAGAAGCATAAAGGCTCGTCGAGGATGAACAATTCATCAAAAAATAATATATATGTTCATGCACAGTCTCCTGGAGCAAATTAAATCTGTCTGGTTCTGACAGAATTAGTCTGAAATTTCTCACCAGTTCCACATGAATAATTCTGATTTCCAAGATACCACGTAAGGTCATAAATAGAAATGAAGTAGGTGGCGAAACTCATGAAGTTTCTACGCAAGAACAGCAGAAGGGAAAACAAAAGATCCTCCAGGACAGCCAAATGGAGATTGGTCAGTGGTTGTCTCCAGTTAGTTTATTCAGATTCAATTCATTTTGCAAGAACGAAACTCAAACCAATCAAGCAAGATTAATATAATTATATGGAGAATGACTGGAATGACAACTTAGTTTCTCCTACTACGAATCCAGACAGCCAATCATATATATATATAATGAACAAATAGCTTAGCTAGATGGTTAACTTGCATCGAGGGAAGATGTTTGAGTGAAAAGAGCAAGATGAAGTCAAAGGCTAACACATGAGACAAATAGATGAATATGTCAAATGTTGAATTCTGCCACATAACAAAAGAAAATCCTGCCAAGAATAAAGTAATCAGAGGTAGGTGCGAATAGATGCCAGAACACAGGCACACGATGAGTTCAGACTCCAGTGAGAATGTTTGGACAAAGCTTAATTATATTGCCTCATCAAGCAGTATATATGTGGAGCTGTCGATCGTTCGAACCTTGTCAAGAAGGAATTTGACATCGAGCAGCAGAAAATACTATAATGGTCGTTCAGTGTCATCATCGTGGAAACTTTACTAGCCAAATCTTTGACACCATGGCAGGCAGGCATTGAATTAATTATTAGTGTTCTAAATGTTGTCATATGAAAAAGTGAGTAAGATTTCTTTCCCAGAGATTAAAAGTTAAGATCAAAGAGATTTTTCATATGTTTTAAAATACCATTAATTTAATAATTAATCGATTACAATCATATATAAATTAATTGGTTATTCAATTAATTAAATTTGGCAAACATTATTTAATCATTTAATTAATTAATATTGTAGCCACGCATGAATTTCCATTATTAGTATAAAGCAAGGAAAGGCCCTGTAAGAAAGCCCAGTTAAATGTTTAGCGGGCTTTCCTTGTGGGTGGGACAAGCAGTTAAATGTTTAGCCCAGTTAAATGTTGTCACTAGACTTCACTTTATTATTTGTTAAAATTAATATTGATTAAATTTAGAAAAATAAATTTTTTATATATAATATTTTTAATTATTTTAAACTAAAAAAAATTAATATGTTGCGACACGATTACAATAGAGCATTTTTTTAATATGAAAAATGGGATAATCTCTTTTTAAAATTAAGAGATGTTTCTTTTTTACCACTTTGATAATTAAGGATATTTTTTAATTTTTGCCCTAAATAATATTTAGGCGCGTGCAGACCAACGATTTATTATTGATGTCGTGAATAAAAAGAAAATATTTGTTGGCGCTGGAGTTCACTCCACGCAACGTCTTTTATCTCTCTCTCGTTCGCTGCCTTTCGTCTCCCAACTCCGCTTTTGTGGAACGGAGAGGGTGAGGAAGAAGGAGAAGGAGAAGGGTGATGCCGCTGGTCTCCTTCACCGACGTCTCGTCGCCCCTGCTTCACTCCGTGCCCTTCTTCCCATCTCCGATCCGTCTCCGCCGCCGCTTCATCTGCCCATGCTCTATACCTAGAGCTACCATTTCGGCTAAGCTGGAATACCGGCGGCCCCTCATCTTCGTCTCTGTCCCGCAGATTCGACAGTGCCGAGCCACCCGTGCCCCTGGCGGAGGCGCCTCCACGCCTGCTGCCTCCCGCCTCTGCGAGAAAGAAACCCTAGTCCTCGATGTGGATTCTCTTTCCGTGAAGGAGTGCGAGTCGGATGAAGAGCTCCTGGCGGCTGTTCGCCTGAGGATCCGCACCTTCTACGATGAGTTTTACAAGTCATCCGGCGGCGAGGTGAGCAATGCGTTCTTTCCTTCGATCTATTTCCTAGCGGTCGTTCCCTATTCGTTTTTTTTTCAAGAAAAATGTTTGATTGGGCAATGAGTTCCCTATAGTGCTGATGCTATCTATTGGTTTTCAAGTTCTATTAGGATCAGAGTAGACATCTGGAAGAGAGGGAGTTCCAAGCATTGAAAGATCGCATTGATGGTAAAAGAATAGGGTTCAAAAGAGCTGCTTGCATAAATGCCACTCTCCCATTATCGCCGTCCTTAAGACATGCTGATGAACTTTGTTCTGCTTGTAAGGTATGAAGATCATTCGGTGAACTTGAATTGCTGTAAGTGCAGTAAGCTAATTCTTGTATATGTTCTATAGAATCAACTTCAATATCTCTAATGTTACACTTACACTGGTGGCTATAAATCAATGGAAGCTGCATATGAACAAAGAAGAGAGAGAGATATCTATTGTTCACGACTTGTTTTTTCATTGCATTGGCTTATTCTCATTTCAAAATGTTTTGGCCTAATATTCTAAAGTCATGTAGGATCTCATATGATTCTATACTACTACTTTCCAAATATGAAATGGTCAAGCATGTTAGACATGGGTTGTAATATTCAAA
>JBBMKF010472953.1:0-10387 GCA_037834155.1 Curcuma caesia | reverse complement strand
ATCACAATTATATCGGCACGGCATGATATGATATTGAATTGTTTTGGTCTGGGATCAAAACCTCGGCACGGGTTGAGATTTTAAACCTTGGCTATGACTCGAGCACATGAGCAGAAGATGAGAGTTGCAGAGATGATGATGTTAAGGTGGATGTCCAAACATACAAGGATGGACATAATTAGAAACAAAATTATTAGAGATGAGAATGCATACCTAGCTGTAATTGATAAAGAACTGATATGAGACGGCTTAACAAATAGGCGGTAGAAAAATTTAGTGACATCGAAGGCGAAGGAGTGAGGTAATTTCACTAGAAATTTTTTCTTGTTATATTTGTGATTGGCGAAATCATGAAATTTTGAGAAAGAGTAATAGAAAAAAGTCTAAGGAAGGTGACCACGATGAATGAAAATCAATTTGAATTTATGTCTGGAAAGTCGACAATAGAAGTTATACATACAACTAATTGAAAAATATTAGAAACAAAAGCAACACTTACATATGGTATTCGTCGACCTAGAAAAAACTTATGATAGAGTCCCAAGAGAAATTATATGGAGAATTATAGAAAAGAGAGGAGTTAACATAATATATATTGAACTAATTAAAGATATATATGTGGATATAATGACAAGAGCGAAGATTTCAGACGGATTAATCGAAGTATTTCCATAAAGATAAGAGGTTACATCAAGGATCAATTCTAAGTCTCTATTTTTTTACATTAATCATGGATGAATTTATTGGATACATCCAAGATACAGTATCATGATGTATGTTGTTTGTAGATGATATTGTTTTGATAGATGAGACAGGAGTAAATGTTAAACTCGAATCTTGGCAGGATATGCTATAAGTAAAATATTTTAGGCTTAGTAGAGTAAAGACAGAATATATAGAATTTAAGTTTAATAATATTAAACGTAATGATTCAATTATTAAGATAGGAGATAATATGTTGTCTGTAACTGAGAATTTTAATTATTTAGGATCATTTTTATAAAATGATGGAGGGATTGAGAGAGATGTCGTATATAGAATACAAGTGAGATGGTGGAAATGGAGGAGAGTGTCATGTCTTCTTTGTAATCGTAAAGTACCTCTAAGATTTAAAGGAAAGTTTTACAAAACGGTGGTTAGACTTATCATATTGTATGGAGTTGAATGTTGGGCTATGACTCGAGCACATAAGCAGAAGATGAGAATTGCATAGATGAGGATGTTAAGATGGATGTGTGAACAATATAAGGATGGACATGATAAGAAATGAAAATATTAAAGAGAATGTCAGAGTTGCAAAGAAAACTCTGGGAGACACATTTAAGACGGTACGGATATGTACTTAAACAATCAATAAATGCTCCAGTTAGGCAATGTGAAATTATAAGAAATATGCATATCAAATAAGGAAGAAGAAGACAAAAAAAACTTGGTTAGTAATAATAAAACAAGATCTATATAACCGACCCCACCTAGTGGGATTAGGCTTGGTTGTTGTTGTTGTTGTGATTGGTAATTGCAAGTCATGATTCTTGCAGAGGAGCGGTGGTTGAGGTCGTAGGCATGGGAAAGATAATTTTCCTTTGGGATTGGATAAAATTTTATTAATACAATTAATTAATTAATTGACTGTATTTAGATGTATAATTTTGTATAATATAATTAATTAATTCTATATATGTATTATTTAATTGTTAATGCATGTATATATATCATTGATCAGTATAAACTATTTAGTTATAAGTATATTTATTCTACATATATTAACCAATTAATAACTTATTGTTAATTGATATTATGCTATATACTAAAGTATTTAAAAATTTTAATTTATATATTAATTTTATAATTGACATCATACTAGCGTAATTTTCTTATAAATCATATTGTTTGTAATTAATTATAAGTAAATAATTAATCTTAATTACAAGTCTAAAATTATAGGAGATAATTAATTATAAGTTATACTAAGTTTAATAAACATAATGTAAATATTTAATTTATTAATTTTTATAAGGGAAGTTTATATTAATTTATAGCCTACTATTTTTAAATGGTAATGCAAATGACTTTTTGATTGGTATAGATTATATTTGAAAGTAATTAATGCAAATGACTTTTTAGTCGCCATAGATTTATATTTAAAAGGAATTAACTCTCAAAACCATACTGACATGACTTTGGAATTGTATCATTCATCATTCCAGTTAAATACCAAAACTCTCACCTTGCTTTTATATCTGATTTGCTCATCTGAAAGCTTTCAATTGAGATTTGTATTCACATTTTGCTATGAATATGTATTTCATTTTTAGGCTGAATCATTAACCAAAAGATATGAACAAAAATGCAAGCAAGTTGGAGATGTGGCTTCAAAGTTAACTATTGAAGAGGCAACTTTTCGTGATATTCAGGTATACTTTCACTTAGTATTGTGTTAATAGGGGGTTAGTTTGTAAGGTTTTAGACCAAATTTCTTGCCTTTTCCCCTTGCTTTGACCCTGAGTTGTTTTCAGGAGAAAAAACTGGAAATTTACAATGCAATATTAAAAATTGGACAAGGAGAAACTGCAGATGGTTCACTACAGGTAAATGTTATTAGTACTACTCTTACATATATATATTCAAGTCAGTTAAGTTAGTTCATTCATGTGTTGGTTGTCTAGGCACGAGCTGATCATATACAGAAAGACCTTGAGGAGGTTATAAAAATTTTAAATGAAAGATCCAAACAATATGGATTGCGTGCTAAACCAACTACATTGGTGGAGCTTCCTTTTGGTACTCTTATATTGACAAATTTATTTTTGATTTCCTTACACTATTTTCTTTAATGTTGCAATTTAAATTTCTAAAAAGTTGTTGCAATGAGTCTTTTTGTGTTTATGGTTTTCATATTCTACTCTTTAGATCGTCGATAGTTGATACAATGTCACAGATTGAATATTGTCTTGGTTAGAGTATTTTCTTGATTAATCCAGAGTTAGAATTGAAACCTCAAGTAGCTGTTGAACTATACCAGTGTTGGATTTTTGATGAATTGTTTTTTCCTATTAAATAGGTTCACTTCAAATTCTTTGTTCTTTTTGTGTTGTATGCTCATCACATCAATTTACTTGTAAGAGCTAGGTAAAATATCAAATATTTTTAATATAGTTTAAAATTACTTAAAATGGTTCTATATGGGTAAAAGAGTTTGATGACCAAACCATATAGTTCTTATATAAGTAATCTTGAATTACTCATTTCTGTTTGAGATGGCATGGACTGGGTTATCCACGTGACAGACATAGTATTTAGTAGCAGTTATAGTATGCTCTGGAAGGCCAAAATTTTATAATGTGTTTGATAATGTATAATGCTTAAACCAGTGAACCTGTGTTGATATGAAGTCATCTTTCAGCGGAGCTATGGGTTTACCAAAGCCTAAGTTGGATTAATCACCTCTAAAGAAATCTGACTTTCACCTTTAACAAGGACTAATCTTCAATCATCTTTTGATGAATAAAAGGATTATACTTCATTCAACACAGATGAGTATAATCATCTTTCCCTTTTTTTAAAGGGCTATTGCCTTGTGTTTCTATATTAGTAGCATATGAGTTAGCCTTTGCAATTATTAACAATCACATATATTGGCTTGTTGAGTTTTATTAGTCGCATGTATTAGGATGTGGTTGTGATATAATCTTCTGAATTGGTATGCATGCTTATTTGCCGAGCCTTTTTGGATGCAGAAGTAGGTGCATCGGTTACATTTTTTGGTACCTTAAAATTAGGATGATTGATTAAGTCATAGTTGGGAGTTGTGTGCAGCAATGTTACTAAGGCTTATTGGAGGAAAAAAATGAGGGATGCATCCCCATGGTAGTGCCCCCTACCTATAATTATTATTCATTAGTTAAAGATTATAATTTAAACCTTATAATACATATATTTACAATTATATCTCTGCTATTTGCTAAGATTTAAAATCTTGAGACGTGCTAAAGTTTTGGTTTGTGACCAGAATGATATGACTTTGGTACCATGTTATTCCAACCTTGAGCCATGTCAAAGTTTTGGTCTTTGACTAGGATTCTACGAGTTTGGTACTGTGCCATGCCATAAGGATTTACTATTTGTTTATATGACATATAAAAGTATATGTATATATATAATAATAATATATGATATAATAGTATATATCAGTGCATATGTATATTTTGGTATATGCATATTATTGTGTGTATATATACATTTTCATAGATAGTGATGATGCTGAGCTAATATGGTGGATAGTTGGGAGGGTTGACTTGGTACTGATGCCTTATCTTCTCGCTTGTCTAGTCTAATGATTATGATCTGCTACATACTTGGACTGAAAATAGTTTCTTAAAAATACTTCTATGGCTTAGAATCCTTAGATAGAGGTTTGATTTGTTTATCTTTTCTGAGTTATTTTTATTCTACATTCCTAGTTTGCTGACTTTTCATATTGTTCTGCTCCATTATTTTATTGAACCATAAGATTATGATATTTGCATTAGTTTCTTGTTGAGTCAACTGTAGGTGTCTGTTAATTCCCTTTGCTTAAGTTTCTAGTAATGTACTGACATGACAATTTTTTCTTTGTCATTTTGTTAAGGTTGGCAACCTGGCATACAGGAAGGGTCTGCTGATTGGAATGAAGACTGGGACAAATTTGATGGTAGGTTGACAAATTCTCATGTTTGTATGGTCATAAGTAAATATTTGTTGTTGCTCCATGTGGTGCTACGTGATTTGAAAATGGATTTATGTTTGTAATTTTACTAATTAGGATTCAACTACTTTTGACTGTGTGATGGTGTTGTATCTCTAATCCCTGCATGGGATGTTGCCCTAGCCATACCAGTTGGGAGTTTGTAGTTCAAAACTTTATTGTCAATGATCGTAATTATACACATTGAAAATTCTCAGAACAAGAAATGCTGATTCTAGTGCTGTCTAAAATCTTAGTTACCTGTGAAGGTATAGTGTTTATTGCCCCCATTTAACATGTGCTGCTTGAGTATATTTTATTTTTTGTTAATGTTAAGACATTGTTTTGGAAATTTTAACTTTGTAGTTGAATACTGATATAAAAGAATACCTAGATATTCATACTGCTAGGAATTCATTTTCATCAAAGAATTAATAGATTTAATGCATGATCAAAAGTAGTTAATTCTGTCGGCAATCTTTTTCAACCAAATTTATGTTGTACCGGTTATTGGTATGAATATTTTATGAATACAATTATTTTTCAGTGTGTAGCTTTTCAGACTTCTTATAGTTTATGCTTCATGAGTCTCATTAGATTTTCAAATAGTTCGCTTCATTACGTTTCTGTAAAAGGTTTCCATGAAAGAATTTGTTTAGAACATGAAAAATAGAATATAAGATTGCTCATGTGATAGTGTTTGTATCCACATTTTTTTTGTACCAGGGTTTTATCATGGGCATAATGTTTTATGATGGACATTTTAGTTCTCTTTATATTGTTCTTTGGTTCATTTATTTTTTTAGTCAGTTTGCCAAATTTTTGGAACTTAATCAAATAGTGATTGATTATCTAATAATAATGTGCAATGTTATATTGTTGGAATAAACTATCTGTGACGAGCAGAATTAGCATGATAAGGGATATTCCAGTGTCATTTCTAGCTTTGGCCTTACATATTCTTGTTTCTCCTATACATTGTCTATATTACTTATTTTGGACAATCCTCTAGCATTTCAGTGCTAGATGGGAGCCATAAAACGCTGTTTTGCTCTTAGTTTTATGCTCACGGAAAGTATTCTATTATACATATTCAAATAATATGTACTATTTCCCTATTTGTCTTTTCCATTATGTGCAGAATCAAATTATGTGCACATGATTCTGACTGATTCACATCACTAACGCAAACTACATCTAACATTCAGTATAATTAACCATTTTCAGTTTTTTTAAATATTTTCTCAGTTTGATTTTATATGTTATTGAATAATTATTTATGATCTTGAATCTTTAGCTTTTGTTCCCCACAAAATAATCTCCTTCCCCTGAGAGTTGGTTTTCTGCAGGAGAGGTTCATGCACACAAATTAAATTGAACAAAACAAGGTGTTGATTTATTGTTTGATTTATGTGGTAATGGGCTATCACATTAGTTTGGCTTACCAAAATTTCATACTGACATTCATATTTCAATATCGGGCCCGACTAATAACTAAAAAATGGTTGAAATTTGTTAGCTTATTATGCATTTTTTGTTATACTTAATATAATTTTCTGTTTGTTCACTGAAAATGTCTCCTATATATGATCCAATCCTATCACTAGCGACTACAATACTTATAAGTATCTAATTTTTTGTAATTATCCATAATTGTGCTCGTAATAATTTGAAAATGCTAATCTGTCACAATTATTCATTTTCAGGATTTTCTATTATAAAGGAGCTTACAATAGAAGTGGAAAAGGCTATCTCCACTGAAAAGCCCAAGCCCCAAGAAGTTCAAAATGAAAAACTTGATACAGAGGAGGGGTTGCAAGCAACAACTTTGAATGGTGAGGACAAGACTGCGGCAACATTTTCAGATGCTGAGGAAGAGACTGTGAAGCCTTCAAATTCTACCATTGTCGAGCCAATTACTGAAAATGGATCAACTAGTCTTGATAGATCTGATAACACTAATAACAGTCATGCAAATCCTGGATCAAGTGCTATGGAAAATCCTAAGGATCTTCACCCATTACATGCTAAGCATGATGATTCTTCCCATGCAAATGAGAATAGCAGGTAATTCTGATCCTTAGATACTTGGAAAACTTTATAATACATGCAAACTATAAATTACAAACTGAAGAAATTGATGCCTCAGTCGTGTAAAAAGAATATAAAAACATACAGACTCTTAAAGTTTTCTACCTTCTAAATTCTATGTTCGAGTATAGATGGTTTGCGTTCATCATTGGTTGGATTTATTGTATGCATTTTTGAATGATCAAGTGTGTTTTAAGATGGTTTTAACAGCTAGTGACTATTATTTTACAGTTTGTTGTACTTTTCTTCGCAAGCAGTTCAAGGGTAATTTTATCCACCAAGGTGGGTTTGCCTTTAGGCAAAAGATGTAACCTTAAGTCTAATATAACTTAAGTTTGAATAAAAATTGAAATGACCCAAAAAGCACAAGGAAATTAATCTATATTTGCATTACAATGTTATTGAGGACCTTGAAATAAGAATATACTTTTAGAATGCTTTTTTAACTCAAACAACTGGTTCATGCCTAGTTGACAATGTTACTTTGATAAGAACATACTTTTAAAATGTTTTTTTAACACAAGCAACTGATTCATGCCTAGTTGACAATGTTACTTTGATATAAGAACATATTTTTAAAATACTTTTTTAACACAAGCAACTGATTCATGCCTAGTTGACAATGTTACTTTGATATAACAACATACTTTTAGAATGTTTTTTTAACACAAGCAACTGATTCATGCCTAGTTGACAATGTTACTTTGATACAAGAACATACTTTTAAAATGCTTTTTTAACACAAGCAACTGATTCATTCCTAGTTGACAATGTTCCCCAAGAACTTAGGCTCAGACCAATGAGTTAAATGTATACAGTTTTCCCTTGCCCCAAATGCACCAACTTCCTCACTAGTTCCTTTATCACATTATCTGCTAGAAATATTTTCTGCATTGCTTGAACCTTTTCAAATCTGATTGTTGAGGAAGCAAGACAAAAGGTCCAAGATCCCATGTAGGGTAGGCTGGAAAAATTACAGCTCTTGGTTGATCTGATGAGTGGTATGCATATTAAAACTATGTTCCTGAGAAGTACATCCAATCCAACCATGTTTGCAAGCAAAGGGTGGTTTAAGCATGTGCAAATTTTGTTCTGTTCTAGTAGCAATGATGATGCTCAGTCAAATCTAGATAAGTTTGATCATCTGTAGCAGTTTTTATTGCTAATAGATATCCTTTGGTAAATAAATATGGTTGCATTTTTTTTTACTTTCTGTATTCCTTTTCATACTCCACAAACTTTGTATATCTTGTTGAGCATACCTCTTTCTTCCTCAGTGATCATGAGACTGTTGAGTCTTATAATTTTGATGACAAGCATGCTGTTGAGCCGTCATGGGGTCCTACTTTTGATCGTAGTGATGATATCGATTCTGTCTGGAGCTACAATGCAAAGGTAAAACATTGCAATTCCATAATTAGTAATTGGCTGCTATTTATCCTTTTTATGAGAGATGTGTCTTGTTCATATTTTTTTTCATGTCTTTTATTCTGTCTCAGGAGACCGATCATCAGGTGCAAAGAAAACATTCCTTTGGATCCGATGACTTTGGTTTATTTCCTCCAATCAAGACAGATTCTCCTAGTGCTGCAAGTGTTGTCGGAAAGGAGAAGGGACCGTTCTTTGATTCTGTTCCTAGCACACCACTATACAGCTCTGGTTATTCTCCAAAGTTTTCAGAGGCACCAGATGACCACTCTTTCGATAGCCTCTCCCAGCATGATTTCTTCAACACGCATGATACCAGTTCTTTCGGTCAGCGTGATAGCCTCGCAAGGTTTGATTCATTTCGTAGTACGACCGACTACAGCAGGGGCGAAAGCTTTGCAGCATCTGATTCCATGAGCAGCATATTTGACCACAGAAGGGGAGAAAGCTTCGCTAGGTTTGACTCCATGCGCAGCACAGCAGACTACACTGGGGGCTTTTCCAGTTTCGATGGCGTCGACTTGTTTGGCTCAGGACCTTTCAAATCCTCAGACAACCACAGCCCGAAAAAGGGCACTACTAATTGGGATGCATTCTAGCATAATTACTGCAGTAGCATTGCGGATCTGTTGTCTTCTGTTTTTACATCACGAGAGCAGATTTTTTTTCCTCTCTGTACCAAAAATACATCTCTCTCCGTCTCTATCTCTTCCTTGTGTATTCATCATTGTTTGTTGTTGGCTTCCTCTCTTATTTTTGCCTCCACGGACGTAATCGAGTTGGTACTCGGTGGCAGATTTGCAACAATCATTGTTTGTCGTTGGGGTACAAAATTGTGGCCCCAAACATTTGGCCCTTGATGTCCTTGTGTGCATGGTTTGTTCATAGGCATGGTTTGCACATATGAACTGATAATAAAATTAACTCAAGCCTAATGCATTTCGATTCTATGCGACTTGGTGTATTCATCATTTTTACACAGCACTTCCACTTGTTGTTCAGAAAACTTTCATTTTACAATATCATTTCTCATTCATAGTTGCATCTGATATTATCTAAACGTGTGATTGCAGCAAGCTTAGTGCTAGTCAGTGGCAATCTCAAGCATTCTTATAGATTACACAAAATCTTCCTTCATTATCAAGCCAAATGCTTACGTTCGAAGGCAAATTATGGCTTATTTGAACAGCAAATTTTGTTCATTCGTTCATCTTGTGTTGTATGGGTGACTGCATTTTTCGTGTCTTGTTTCAGGATAGGATATGCATTCGGTTTGAAAGACAATGGATCAAAGATCTTCATTCTTGGTAGTTATGGAACCACATTGGTATAGATTTTCTATATCATTCTCTTAGTATTTGCTTCGTAGGATCCGCTATTCCAGTGATTCTACACGATCGGTTCCATGATTATTTGAGAGGAGGTAAATCGGAAAGTTATAGTTGGTTACTACGAAAGAAGGTATTGTCTTGATTTCGTCGAAATTCGATCCTTATTTACTTCAGCAAGTCTGTCCTATCGTAACCAATCTAACTATATTCCGAGGGCATTTCTCTTAGTATTTGTAATATGAAACTTTGTTATTCTAATTTTCTCCATTTAATGTGGAAAGAAGTTTACATTAATTTTTTTATAGTGGAAAGATGTTAGGGATTCTACTATCATTCATTTGAGTTGTAAAAATAATCTCTTGCACCTAGTTATATTTTTTAATGTAGAAAAAAGTTTACATAGAATGACAATGAATTGCAAATTTTATGTCTTTTACAGTTGCATATTATATGAATATACACATTATTTTCCTTCCACCTATTTATTTTGATCTTATTGAATGTGTTACGGGCAATATATATAATTTTTTTTAATATTTATATATTTTTTAAAAAACTTTGTGAAGTAAATTATTTTCTGAATATTTATATTTTTTATTGATCAAAAGATTTTCAAAAATTTTTAAACAAAATTTTTTGTCAAATAAACGAAGCCTAATTTGAGTAATTTTACGTCAATAATTTAAAAACTAAGAGTTATATTTAAAATAAAAAAACTTAAATCAAATCAGAAAATTGGCTAAATAATTACCTTTAATTAATTATTGTGGAAGTGGTTAAAGGGGCAAATCTTATCCCGCAGCACAAATCGCCG
>JBBMKF010472935.1:0-10388 GCA_037834155.1 Curcuma caesia | reverse complement strand
AATCCTTTACCACTTCTGCACCGTAATACCTTACGGACGAGCTTATTTCCAGAAACCTGGCTGAGATATGAACTGCGGATTTTACATGCTCTTTGTTTTGATTGTGTCTTGCATCTGACAGCCTCATCTGAAGACTAACCCAATCGGTACGCCATCTATACGGTTTATTTCTTCAGTTGTCTGAGCAAATGCTATTAGTAAGCCTATCAGTTTGAGGTGATAGTATTAATACCATGCTATTAATTAATTAAATTATTATTATTATTATTATTATTATTATTATTATTTATCTTGACTACAGAAGTGCTAAAATTATGATTTTAAATTACATCCTAAAGTTTTCATACGAATTTGTACCATCTTAAGATGGTCCGAGGTTACAAGTTCAACATATTTTATCCAGACCTCATCGAAGTCATAAGTGCCACAGTATACTTCTGAAAAATAGTATAAATTATATTAGAATTATAGGGCTATACAGATTTGAACCATAAACCTTCTTGGTAAAACAGATCGAATTTATTATTATCGAAATGATTTGAATTGTTTCAAAGACTCAACATGCATATTGTTTCAAAAAAATTAATTTTTTTTATGATTTGGATATCCAACTTTTTGAATCGATTAATTTTAAAGGTGATCAATTTTAAAGGTGATCGATCTTACAAATATTTTCACTGACGATAAATATATCTAAGAAGTATTCATGTTATTGAATATCGATAATTGACCATCACAAGTTACTTCTCACTGATGAGAGTCATGCTTCACTTGTCAAAAAAATTATTTAGGTACTCATCTATAGACTATATGTTTCTAATAATTTAGTAACTTTTTTTCTGCTACCTGGAAATTAAAATTATACTGAAATAATATAAATTATATTAGAATTATAGAGCTATACGGACTCAAACCATAAACCTTCTAGATAAAATGGATCAAACTTATTATTATCAAAATGATTTGAATGGTTTCAAAGACTTAACATGCATTTTGTTGCTAGAGATACGATCTAACTCCACGATTCGTACACTATATAAATCCAAGAAAATAAATAATTTTTTTATAATTTAGGTATGTAACTATTTAAGTTGATTAATTTTGAAGGTGATCGTCTCGGCTTTATAAAAAATTTTTATCGATGATAAATCTAAAATGTGGTTGTGTGATTAAACATTGATAGCCAACCTTTACATGTCACTCCTTGTTGATGAAAGTCATACTCCACCTAAGTATTCAACCATGACCCATAACACGATCACTCTATTATCAATGGATCCATGAGCCCATGGGTAATGGGTAATTGTACTTCATAATGCATTTCGCTTTTCCATCAATAGAGCATAAGTGTATTCGAACCAAGGATTGACCCTTGATACTCTGGAGATGGATGGAGTTTTATTTATTATTATTTTTATATTAGATGTCCAATTTATACCGACTAATTTTGAGGTGAAGGTTTTGGTTTCACGTTCCGTCTATCAAGTAAATCTAAGGAGTGAGATGGCTCCTGATATGGCATCTTAACGACATTAATTATTCAAACATTGTATGCATGTGCTATGTGATTTTTGAATCCTAATTTGAGAAAAAATATTTTACCTCTTACCATCATATCATCCATGATAGAGTTTTATTTATGAAATTTATACAAGTTATTTTTTAATTAGTATTAGATATTTAATTTATATCAATTAATTATATGACAATCGATCTAATTTTATAAATTTTTTTTACCAATAATTAAAATAAATTAGAAAACATTTGTGGTGGCCTGTCCATATTTATTTTCTATAATACGTTATTTATTGAAGAAACTATTCTTATAATAGATCGTAGAGTTATATATATATATAGAGAGAGAGAGTGAGTGTGGTTTATATTAATATTGATATTAACATTACCCACGCTTACTCACACACGCACCGCTTCCCGATCCGCTCTGCGAGTTTTTCTTCGTCTTTCTTCTCTGTGCTCCGGTCGTCGCAGCTCCTGCCTTCACGAGATCTCGGTGCGCTCCATTTCCTTTATATTCTTTTCGAATGCCCTTTTTCTCCTCCCTTTCACTCTGCTACCCATCTTGAGTTTGAATGGAGATCTCAGTGAAATCTTCACTGTTTCTTCAATCTTTTTGGCGGATTTCTGATTTCGTCCCGTTTCCGTTGTAATTTCTGATCTGTAGCTAAAATTTTATGTCTTTCAGAATTGCCTCTTCAGGTTATCAAAATTTATGGGGAAAACTAGAATTGGCAAAAGCCTATCTACGTCCGAATCGGCCGATCCGGATAGGAACCATGAAATCATTCATTTGAATATCGGAAACAGTTGCTCACTAAAAAATGTATATCTTATGTTTTGGCTAGACATATTTTTAAGAGCGAGTATAGAATTTATTATATCTTCCCAACTTGCTGGGGATCATTCATTGAACTATTGAATGCGGTAAAAATAATGCGTATTTCTCAGTAGAAATGTGTAGATTTTGTACAGAAAAACCTTTTTTTTATAGAATAAATAGATTGGGCTTTTTCCTAATATCCTAAAGTTTGCCGACTAGTTTTAGTACGGTTGTTCCTTGATCAAACTTAACAAATTCCAGAAAATCTTTATTGTCTTGATGGCTAATATTAATTTTTTTTACCGTATTGGAATGAATGATGCCCACGAATTCTTAAGTTATAATAAATTGTATAACCATTCTTATAAAATGTCTAAACATTTTCTAATATACTCGTAAACAATTTTTTGGCCAATATAAGCTTTTGGAGGTGGTCAATACAGCTAGAGCTACTAATTCTGCAACCATGTTAGTAGTAGTGTGGGAATTAAGGAATTGATGTGCGTGACATTACATAATATTTCTTGATTTTAACCTTGACCACCTGGGTTAGGAAAACACATCCTTACTGTTGAACCAGTACTCTTGTAGTAAGGAATTATTTTACTGTGTGTATCTGTCATTGTGCAAAGTCATGTCCAACCTTTAGAATCAAAATTGTTTGAGCTTCTGTCATGAGTCCGTTTCCTTCTTTCCTTCCATTCTGCAAAACTGTAACTAAATAACTTATAATCCTCCAATTAACCCTTTTAGGTACCTATGATTTGTGTATTCTGCTGTTTCTGCTACTGGATTTTAATGCTCAGAACATTGTTTCAGTCTCATTGTGCTAAATGAATAAATTTGCTTAACAACAACTTTCTATACTACTTCTATGGCCTTATAAAGTATGTACCACTTATCTTTTATTGAAGCTGAAATGTGATATTTTACCTCCAAATTGCTTGCAGAAGATGTTTTTTTCCATTGACGAAAGATTCTACCAAGTTCCTCAAACTTCAATCTTTAATTGCCCTGACAAGTGCATACATGACATTTATTGCTCATCCAAGGAAGAATCAGTTTCATCCATTGCTTTAGTCAAAACATATTGGCAGGAATGGAAAAACTCATCTTTGATACGTCGAGTGTATGTATTGTGCTTAGCTATGATATCTGCTGATGAATTTCTTTCATTATATCCTAATTAATGTGCTATTATGATACTGGTAATTCATACATAAACTATCATATATTTCACTTGGGTGGAAACAGTTGTTTTCATTTGTTTGGTTCATTAACTTACATAAGCAGTAAAGTAATATACATCTGTCAAACAAACTTGCATGTTCTGAGGATTACAGAAAAATTGGTTGGTAAGTTTTAATCAAGAAATACTATTTATGTTTTAGTTTTTCCTTTCCTTTTTTTTTCACCTCTCCCTTCTTTCTACTTTTCTCCCTTCTTCTGCCCCCTTGAACTCTCTCTTTCATCTTTTTTCCCATACTAATGCATCCACCTAGTGAGCAGAAGGAAGAGGCTAGAGAGGAGAGACAAAAAAAGAGGGAAATCAAACATTGTAATAAAAATATATTTATGATTAAAATATGTTGACATTGTAGCTTCTCATCAACCACTTGTAAATTTACTAGATTGAAACCAAAAAAAAAAATGTATTCGACTATGATATATCAGTTTTACATGATTTATATAAACTAGTTTTTAGATTACTAATTGAGGATTATCTAGTTCGGTAATAGGAACTCACTAAAGTCATCATACCTGTTGCGTATATGATGTGAGTAACATTCTCTATCAGTTAATTGTCATGATTAACTTCTGGAGCAGTGCCATGAAGTATGGAACATAGAAGCATTTTGATTTTCTTACAAATTTTTTAACTATTATTTTTTAATTTATTGCACAACAGTTGAATATTAAAGGTTATATGTTCTGCATTTTTTTAGGCATGGATTTCCCTGTAATTTGTAGCTATCAGAGAACATTGTGTTTTCTCTTTATTGCCTTCTGAACTTTAGCAAACCCATGTCTGAGTTATACAAGGGGCACATAATCTCTTTGTTACATGAAAAACACATAAATTTAGATGGCTATATTTGGAAAGGTCTGTATGATGAACATCAAATGGTTGAAAAAAATGCAGTGTAAATGTCAAACATGACAACTGCCCAGCAGCTTGTCATCATAACAACTATTTACCTGGCCTGGCATTAATATGAATCTTTTCTCAGATGGTACGGTCTTTGTACAGAATTAATTTCAATAAAATGCATAGAGCAATGATGATTAAAGATTATTAAGTACCTCTAAATTGTAACTTTGTAATTGTTAAACTATTTGGACTTTGGCCATATATCTATCTGTCTTATTGAAGAATTGATCACTTTATGTCCCTTACTATTCTTTATTATTCTAATTTTTCTGTATTGATTTTTTCAGATTATTATTGTCACTATTTGGTGCCAGAGTAGGAACTAGATTGACCTCATATTGTTTCAGAGTAGGAGGTAGATTGATATTAGAATGTTCGAAATGCTTATGCATGTATGCCAGGAAAATTTGTGCAGAAATGCAGTGGTAAGAGAATTGCTTTACCTATATGTGGAAGTTCCTATAAGCTTGATGTACCTGTTATCAGCATTGAACTTGAGAACAAACCAAGATATATGACACTTTAGAGGCTTCATTTTTCGGTTGACCTAAGATGGTGCTCTGGTGTCAGTGAACTCATTGTCTTCTCCTTTCCTTTTGTATATAGCTTTTTATTCAGTGTGCAAAGAACCTTGCTGGGGTCTTCTCTTGATATTGGGTGGTTGCAGAGGACCGAACAATTACCCATAGTGGAGGATGGTACAACACGTTTCATGGAATTGCTTTATGATGTCAGGTATCTGACTTTTCCCATGAGAAAAATCAAAATAAGTTCAATCTTTAGTATCTCAGATACCTATGTTTTTATCTTGTTTGATGGTCTACTGTGTTAGCCATCTCTCTGTAATGAGACAGATCGGTGCAGAACTTCTGCTATTTTGCCCTCCTAACTGCCCTTATGTTATCATCACTAGCTATTTAATATTTTGCTTAATGGGCAGTGCTAATTACGTGCTTTGACTACTTTAAACTACCCTGAATCAGCAGGTGTCTCTCTTCTTTTTCTTTTTGGATCCATTGATACGAAAGATTCCTCTTTTTTTTCATATTGTTGTGAATGTGTAAATGATACCAGTTCACTTTTTCACCATGATGTCAAAAAAGTTCAAATATTTCCATGAAGTTTCTGTATGACCACCTTGACTGGACTTTAAATTATGAATTTAAGTCAAATGTTCCACGTTTTGGATTCATCCATCACAATTCAACTAAGGAAAACATCTGTTTTATAAAGCTATTCAACTGTTGCAAAATGAACTTTGTTCTACAAGGTAAATAAATTTTTAGTTTCAAATTTAAGACCTTTTGAGGCTGCATGTAGTTCTAGATTTCCTTTTAATCAATTTTCAATTGCATATGTGCCTCATACATTCCTACATTCAAGATGATATGGAGGTAAGAGTAGAAATCAACTATGTTCTGTATAGACAATATGAGGTAGAGCTACTGCATAACACATGCAGTATGTTGATGAATATTAGGTTCATATTTTCTTTTGGTGGTATCTCATTCTTGTAGAGGCACACTTATAATTCTACGGGTTCTTTGCATTGTTTTGGTTGCTCATAACAATATAGGTATCTTCTATATGAATGTGTTGGTGTTTAGATGAGGATGATGATGATGCCATTTTCCATCTTCACATTTTCAGAAATGGTGTGCACTGCCTTCCTAACAATCTGGTTTATTTGTTGATTCCTGGTAAGGTTTAATTTTATTGTATAAAGTATCAAAACGCCAATCGTTGGTTATCTAAGACACATTAAATGGTTACATTGCAGGCCTTTTCAGTAACCATGGTTCGTTGTACTTTGTAAATATTAAACGATGTTTCTCCAAGATGGGTCTAACTTGTCATATTGCCAAGATCCATAGTGAGGTGACAATTACTGTCAGAATTTTAGCATGTATTTTCAAGTTAAATGGTATATTGACCATAAGAAATTCAACATTAATGTTAATCATCTTTCTATAAGTGGCTCTCATCAAATATTGCTGTATAATATTTGCTTTCAAATCTATCCTTTAGCCTATGTTTTTCTACACTATTATAGTGATTGTTACATGTCCACTATGGCATTGTGCTATTTCTTGATTTGATGCCAACATTTTTTTTCTCTGTTTGCAAAATATTTGTGAAGTCATTTGAAATTTGGATATTGGTGGAACTGAAATTTCTAAGAAGCTATAATCTATATTCTAGTAACTTGAATATTGACAGTACAGTAGATAATGATGAGTTTCTTTAGGTTCTACTGAATATACCAATTATCTTTGGATTATTCTTGTCCATTCCTATAGCTTAAAAGTTATAATCTACTTTAAATTGTTCAAGATTTCTTCTCTTCTCTTCTACCTCGGATAGAAAAGAACATTAGTTTTTGTATCTGATCTTAATTTATTGTTGCTACATCCTTGACATTCATTACGGATCGAATCCTCAGGCCAGCTGCAGGGGGCTTGTGACTCTCAACCACTGGTTTGAGTGTATTGGTAAATCTACTCTCAACTATTTGCTTTTTTGATTGCTTGACTCCCTAACTCTGTGTGAAAGTCACAATGTCGTAACTAGCGACCGGAAAACTTTGTTTTGTGGAATGGATTCCTCGATTGAGCTGTTATCCCTAAAATAAATAGAGAAAAAAAAGTTAGCATTCTGAATGTTCTCTTTATGGAATTTTACTGTTATTGCTTGTAAACTCTGATAATGAATTGGTAAGAGCTTATTATCTGGAAAATAAACTAATCCATTATCCTACTTTCGCATATCGACAAGCTCCTCACAGGAAATTAAGTGGATGACAGGTTAACTTACTATGTTTTTAGGCTTCCGTGGAGAAAAATTCATGGGAGCTCAAGCAATACATTGAGGAACTGTACTGGGGATCGGGAAAGCGCGTGATGCTTCTCGGACATAGCAAAGGTGGTGTTGATGCAGCAGCAGCTCTTTCGATCTATTGGTCCGACCTCAGTGACAAGGTTGCTGGATTAGCCCTTATTCAGAGCCCTTATGGTGGTTGTCCCATTGCTTCTGATATCCTGCGAGAAGGGCAAGTCGCCGGCAAGGAGGCCCGACGGATCATGGAATTTATCATATGCAAAATAATCAAGGTAACTACCATTGCATTTCCATGAATATGGTTTTTTTTTTTTTTTTGAATCTCAACCATACTTGTCGACAGGGGGATATGAGATCTTTAGAGGATCTTACTTACGAAAAGAGAAAGGATTTCATCTCAAAGCACACACTTCCTTTGGGACAAATCCCACTAATTTCATTCCACACGGAAGCCAGCATTGCTCCTGGAGTTCTTGCCACAATGTCTCACATCGCCCATGCTGAGCTCCCATGGCTTCTTCCCCTCCCTCATTTCTTATCCTGGTTCGAATCTGAAAATTTTGGCCGGAAAGTTCCTGTCGTCCTCCCTGCATCTGCTGCCATGGCAATTTCTGCATTGCACATGAAGTTACGATACGGAGAGCCAAGCGATGGGCTGGTGGCGAGGTGCGATGCTGAGGTTCCTGGCTCAGTGGCTGTCAGACTGGAGAAGAAGATCGACCATTCGTGGATGGTTTACTCATCCCTCAACAAGAACCAGCTCGAGCCCGATTCCAGTGAGATGTGTGAAGCTCTACTAACCATGCTCGTAGAGATTGGAAGGACAAAGAAGATGCAGGGAGATCAAGTGGAGGACTCCATCTAAACAGATCAGTTTAATTTCCGACGATAAGTTTTTGCGAGCAGTTCTAATAATGAGACAATATTCTAGTTAAATTGTTCGACTGAGCAATTCTGTTTTTGATAGTTAAATTTGTTGAATTTCAAGGGCTTGAGAGAATTCCAAGGCTTTATTACAAATATCATAAACTATATAAAAACTAGATCCGATAACATCTATCAAAATAATCATAAATAATCACGCCCGGCGGATGATCGGTCGCCGGCGATCAGCGCGCGGGTGAGCCGCAGGCGGGGGGAAGCCACGAGCTTCACCGCCTTGGGCGTCGTCAGCCCGAAGACGTCTCCCATGTCGATCTCGCCGGGTTTCATCCCAGCGGGCAGCGTCCAGTCGAAGCAGTGCACCAGCTGCGCCACCGCCAGCTCAACCCCCAGCAGCCCCAGTTGCATCCCGGGACACGACCGCCGGCCCGACCCGAAGGGCAGGAACTCGAAGAAGCCTCCCTTGAAGTCCATCCCCGCCGCCTCGCCGCCCGGCGCGAACCTCGCCGGCCGGAACTCGGACGCGCCCTTCCACAGCGCCTCGCTGCGCCCGATGGCCCAGACGTTGACCAGAACCCGTGAATCCGCGGAGAGGAAGTACCCAGACACCTCCGCGTCCGCCACCGTCTGGTGCTGAAGAAGCGGGATCGGAGGGTGGAGGCGGAGAGTCTCCTTGGTGACGCACTTGAGGAAGGGCAGCTTCTCGAGGTCGCTCTCGCGGACCGGCCGGTCTAGGCCGACCACGCCGGCGAGCTCTTCCTGCAGGCGTCGCATGTCGTCGGGGCTGTTGATTAGCTCCGCCATCGCCCACTCGATCGCCGACGCCACCGTCTCCGTTCCCCCAAACATCACGTCCTGCCATGTCACGTCGTAATTGAATTAATCAAGTCATTAAACGCGTAAATAGTGATCGATAATTAAATTTCGAGAGGACAAACCATGATTAGGGCCTTAATGTGGTCCCTCGTCAACTTAAAGTTCCCCAGCATCAGTTCATCCTTCTGCGCTGCTCCTCTGTTCCCATCGCCGGCTCCGGCGGCCTCGTCCAGGAACACCAGCATCTCGTCCACCATGTCTCCGTCAGTCGCATCTGACGCCTTCGGGTTGGCCATGTGCTCGTCGATGATCGTGTCGATGAACTTATCCAGAGCTTCCCTGGCGATCTATACGTTCATAACATTCCAGATTAAAATTTTTGATGAGATTGAAATTCACAACTAATTGTTTGATGACCTTGAGGCGCTTGTTGAAGCCCTGCGGATCGAACCAGCTGAACCAGGGGAAGAAGTCGGCGACATTGAACTCGCCGAAGAGCTTGGAGAACTCCGCTATGATGGCGATGAACTCGTCCTGGTGCCTGGCATCGCTGCTCTGCTGCGTCCCGAACGCCGCCCGGTATGTGATTCTCATCGTGAGTTTGAAACTGAGCTCGCCGATGTTGACGGCGGCGCCGGCCGCGGCGTTCTCTGCCACGGCCTGAACAGCCGCAGCCACCTCCTCCCTCACCTAGAAAAGCCCAATGCATTTAATAAAGGAAATATATATGATAATTGGACTAAATTAGTTATCGAGTTTACCGGAGTCCATGACTCGGCGCGCTTCTTGCTGAAGAGCTTGACGACGCAGAGCTTTCTCATCTGGCGCCAGAACGGTCCGTAGTTTGCGAAGGCCATGTCGGCGCGGTCGTAGCTCAGGTACGCGATGGCGATCGTCGCCGGCCGGTTGGCGAACACAGCGTCCTGCGCCTGCAGCACTTGCCGCGCCATCGCCGGCGTCGACACCACGAACACCCGCCGGGCCCCCAGGCGCAGGTGGATGAGCCCCACGCCGGCCGCGTAGCGCTCGCTCAGCTTCGCCAGGCCGCGGTGCGTCAGCTGGTCCATGATCAGCATGTTGCCGATCACCAGCAGCGGCAGAGGCCCCGGCGAAAATGGCAGTTTGTTCCGCCGGCACAGTTTCGCCGCCGCGACGCAAGCTCAGAAACGTGTATTCCAATTCTGGACCAAATGCTACTTGAACAGACTACAGAGTTTCATTAATGATGATTTTTAACTGTAATTCACAGGCTGTACCGACTGCAAAGGGACAAGCACTTGCTGTCTCCGGAATCCTGGTTTGCTTATAGATATTGTGCAAGGTGAGAATTCTTCTGAACTTAGCTACTTTTTTTCTTCTTTA
>JBBMKF010472934.1:0-27112 GCA_037834155.1 Curcuma caesia | reverse complement strand
AAAGAAGAGCTGGAAGCCTGGAACAAGGTGCATATTCCGACTTCCAAAAGGAGCAAATGACAGATGACCTGAAGTAGCATCTAGATCAAACACTGGCAAGACTCCACTCGGAATAATTGGAGAAAAACCATTCGACGAGGGAACCAAAAAATGAACCAAATAGCAACAAGAAAAAAATGGCACCTTTTTTTTTCCAGAAAAAAAAGATGTTTTTTGAGCGGAGAAAACTTTGTAGAAACGAAGGAGGAGGTTACCTGAAACGCCACTTCCGATTGATTAAACAACCCATTCCTTCCCCAATCTCCGATGACCAACAGGCTGAGCGACCCATCAGGCTTGGGTGAGCGCTCGAACCGCTGCAGGTCGGCGGAGCAGGGGACGAACGCCGGAGCCATCGTCACGGCTGCGAGGACGACGACGGTCAAAGCCGCGCTCTGGAGCGCGGCGAATACCATAGCTAGAACAGATGAGAGTTTCCAAGAAAGAGCTACAGACGAGCACGAACAGGTCGGGCATCGGTTGACGGGATCAAAATGAAAGCGAAGGAACAAGCATTCTAGACGATCACGGCGTGAGAAGAATCGTACCTACTGAGAAGCTCACTGACTCTCTGGGTTTACGTTGGATCCAAACTTACCGTGATTCGCGGTGCGTTCTTGGAATCAAGTGCTGGAGCAGGTTAAGCAGGAGAGGCGAGATAGAGTTTTGTTAATTTTCTTTTGTCCAATTGTTTTGGAGATGTGGATATTCCTCGAATATTTGGGGCATAATTAAACGGAATCTGAGGAATATACTCCCACGTGCGTGAGACCCTTCGATTTGGAGATATTGTAAACAAGAGTCTTTATTTAAATTTTCGATATTTTAATGGGTTTTCACTTTAAATTATTCATTCAAATATTAGAATAAAGACAGACAAAGAGAAGGAGATGAACAACAGAACATCACACCATATTGTTTAGACAAGAGTTATCATGCAGTCGACTCCTATTCATGTTCACTAGAAATGTCACATAAAACACTTGAAACGAAACGAAGATACTACCAAAAGCCAAGGATGAATTGCCAGGGAAACACCATGACAGACAGCACAATGCGATCTTCTCGACGCCCCGAATCCTTTCATGGTGCTTCCACCTTGCATGCTCACTCCAAACTCGAGTGAAAATTGGTTGTTTGGAAGCTGAAGTGTTTCCGTTCAGCCACCGTGCTTCCATTCGTCGGAACAGCTCTCGCGCGGGCACTCCCTGAATCAGAGAGACCTTGGCAGACTGACATTGTTGAAAGTTGGGTCTGTTGTTGCTGCTGCTGCTGCTGCTGTTCAAGTTGCTTTGTGTTGAGGAATCTTCCACCGGAACCCCTTGCTCGCTTCATCGCGTGGAGATGACGAGATTCGTGAAGGTATGGCTGTAAAGTTATATAGAACAGAAGGTATGTCATCTGTAGTGGTAATGTTAAATAGCTTCTGTATCAAACTTGGTCTTTAATCATACCTTTCTGCTCTTTATGAGTTTATTTTCGGCCTCCAACTTTGCGCGCAGCTGCCTTCTTCGTAGAATCGCAGCGTATTGTTTTGCATTGACATAAATAGGTCCTTCAGCTGCAGGTTGAAGAGGCAGTGGCATGCGAGAAGCAGAAGATGTTCCCGCTATTTGCGGATGGATCTGTAGGTTAAGCAATTACATATGAAGGCATTGTAATGACATCGATCTTTTAAGGAGGATGTTTGCTTAGTAGAATTACCATGGCCGGTGGTCCGCAAACAGCAAGGAAGCCACCCAAGTAAGGGTCGCCATAAGGATACTGCATGTGGCCCTAAAGTCGAAAAGCCAAATATTACAATTTAGAAGCATAATAGAAACAAAAGATCGAAAACAAAGTTACCATGTCGAATGTAACTTACTAAAGATTGGCCATAGTTCATCTTCGGAGGTGCAAATGAAACTTCTGAATTCCCCAAACATAAAACTGGTTTCGTGGGACTGTCAGATTTTCTATATGGATTATCAATACCTAAGGAATACAGTTTAGAAGATGACAGTAAAGTATACAGGTCGAAGGCAATTACAAGAAGAAAACATTAACAAAAAGATAGCAACGATTATCAGTAATGTCATATGGACACATGGAAATATAGACATGATCTTGGAACACTGAATAGAAGCAGATATGTTAACCCCAAACTGGTGACAATGATGTTTAAAAACATCAACTTCAAGAAGTGAACAAAGATTTGTGGCACATATTTTAAAACTTATCATGCTAGAAAGATATATGCCGAGACAATACAGTGGAAACAGTTTCATCTTCTAGTAGATCATAAGCTTTCTCCCAACTTTTCTAACAGCTCACATGCATAAAAGAACGATGACATCATAAGTTGCACAATGTTTGCAACTTTACTGTCATACAAATGTAACTGTGTATATTAAATACGACCGAAGAACAGTATGTCTGAACAACAACACTGAGCACTCAATATCTACCAAAAAAAATAACATCAATGGAATAATAAACAAGAAGTTAATATGGTATATGCCTGTCTTGTTTCACAAACAAATTTTCTCAGAATTCCACAACAGAGTCTTCAAGCAAGATTCTTGACTAAAAAAGATTCTGAAGTTGCTCATTCAAACATCGTGGACTTCTAAAACAGCATAAACTAGATATTTTTTGGTTATATTAAACATTTAGCAAGCTGTATACATCATAAAGATTGTTAAGTTCAAGAAGACTCTCATACACAGGAACAATTTGGTCACTCTATGCAGTCCAGACTAAATAAGCATGTGTATTGTGAAATAAGACCAAACATTAACGAAGGAATTGATGATAAGATGATAAAGCAATCAACCATATACTATAATAAGAGCTGCCATTTGGATCTTTGGTACAGATAGAGTCAATTGCATTCGATGAGAACATGCACTCTTACTCTAAAAATCAATTTGCCAAAATAAACAAGAAAATTCAAATTTAATTAACCACAGGCTATAGAACAATGTGGTTGTTTAACAAAATAAGCACAAGAATTTAGGCTTAAATAACTAGTACAACTTGAGATACATAGTAATTCAGAGCAGTAAAAGAACATTTTGTATAGTTCGATAGTACCAGACTGTATAGAAATGTATTGCTGATTAATATTGTCTTCACTCATTTCGGATACTTCTCGATGGGATTGATCACTGGAGTGAGTTGAAGAGTCATGGTCAGATATTGTATGGCTCAACTGTGTTTCCCTGTTACCTTCTTTTGCCAAGTAGTCCATATTCATATTCAAGTCTTTGGAATAAGAAGACTGCAGAATATTTGTGCTACTCATATTCCACCAGGCAGGATTGTTCACAAAAGTAGATGTCGAATAGAGTGAATTATTCTCTGAACCACCCTTTTTTCCAACAACTTGCATTTCTGAAGCCTTTGCATAATGATGCATAATTCAATTTCCACAGAGCTCGACTGAGCCCAACTGCAATCTTTCTTACTGATCAGCTACTATTAATAAAGGAACGTATAACACTATCAAAAGTGTCAGAGGAAGGATTACCTGAAATCAGACATTTGTCCTCTTAGTAACACAAGTTATTATCAAAACTTTCTAGCAAACTGTGGAAAGTATAACTGTGAACTTTTGACAAACATCCAGACATATGTGAAATGCTAATATCATTTTTTGACTACCTGTTAAAATCCATATCAAAATTTATTTTTATAACATGAAAAATCAAATCATCTAATGATGAACCCCGAAATTGCTAATGGTCGCCTTCGATTCTTTATCCAAGGAATATTCACCAACATGAAGAGACAAGTACCAGCTCCTTTCACAATGGTTGTAAGATAAAATAGAAGATGAGACTCTCTCATGAAACAACATGCTCTTCTCCATATGCAGTTTTTCCCTAACATAGTGAGATTTTGAGAGAAGCAAAAGTGCGGCTTACTTAGAAACTGGGACTAACATGTCAGTCCACCCAAACGGAGTCAAAGAAGGGCAAACTGTTTTGATCTCGCTTTGCAATACAAGCTGGCACACAATTACTTCGGCCGAGTTCTATTAGTAGGTTGTAGGGTCTTGATCTCTAAAAGGCAATTACGACCACATGCCCTAACATCTGAAGCATCAAAGATAGTCTGATGCATGTCAACAAATGCATATTTATGCAATCCTCTTCCATATAAGAATGTCAATTTGCAAAATTCTGATGCATCAATGCAAAAGGATGATACCTAACAAATACATCTCTTCAGAAAATAAATAGTCTCATATACATCAAGCAGTCCGGGAAATGGAATTTCCAGTTTCCCCACATGGAAAAGAAACCAGAAACCGAGCAACACGATTCCAAGTAATGAAACTCCAGAACCAGCTAAGAACCAATGGTTCCCATGTTTTTTTTTTCAAAAAAGGGGGAAAACAGAAATGATCGACACCTAAAAAAGAGCAAACACAGTGAGAAGACCAAGAAAGAACCGCCAACATCGTCTATTTCCCAAAGGGCCCGCAGCTAAATGACATGCACCTTTGAAATCCAACAAGTTTCACACGATCCACTAAGAACTAAAAAATAAGAATCAAACTTATTTTGCTCCTAATCAAAACCTAAACCTTTGAAAGAAGTAACGAAATCAACAACGGAATCCCAAGAATAAGAAAAATTAAGGCAAGAAGCAACAGCGCAAGTGCATGCATGCAAATATACCGAAGGATTCAAAAGGGGGAAAACAGACTAAAATCAGAACCAGATCATTGGTTGCAGAGAGTAACCTTGAGGAAATCTTAAAGCCCCCTTGCCTTTCCCCTTCGTTTCCTCCTCCTCCTTCCTGGTTATCCTCCTCTCCTCTCTCCTCGCACCTCACTCCTCACATTTAAAAGATATGCTGCCAAGGTTTCACCTGCCAAATATGCAAGAGCATCTCCCTCTCCCTTACTGTCAACCTTTCTTTATCCTTAAAAACAGTAAGAAATATAAATAATAAATCTCTCTCCCCACTTCCAAACACCAAGACCACCACCCAGTAGCCGTCCCTTCCTCCTCTCTCGGCCCTCTGCTATGCTTTTCATTACTTTCGTCCAATAAATTATTGCCCTCCAATGCCACAATTCTCCTGACCAGATTACCCCTTTGAGTTGGAGCTATCTTCGCCAGTGGTATGCTCCAAAGGCAGACAAATGGAGCGCGGGCGATGACTCACGCCCACAGTGAAGACCGCCGTCACCGTCCATATCCAAGGCCCACGCCAAGCGGACCCGACGAGTAAAACCATTGGATCCAAGGATAAATCCCACGCCGTAATTGGTAGATCACGGGAGTTTGGTTAATAGATTTCGAGATAGATTTCGTGGGCGTGTCACGTGTTCGCGAGAGACCGCATGCACAAGAAGCAGCTGCATACGTGCTCCTCCGCCATAACACGTGCCTCGGGCCCCGCTTTAATGCCTGATTTACATTTATGGGGTCAACGTCGTTGTTTCTAATCCTTTATAAGTGGAAAAAATAAGGGAACAAAACACAATCAATTAGGATGATAATTTTTTTTTCAAATTTAATATACGTTTCGAATGGAAAGGGATGTAGAAGAATTTTTTTTAACTCAATTAGATAATTAAATAATTAGATAGAAAGATTTTTGAGTTTGATAAGAAGACGGGTTTCCTAGAATTCTATCCCTATCAAACTCAAATATCCCATAAAATTATAATATATATATAGTTATATATTAAAAAGATTCTCATCTCAAATCTCAAATAAAATCCAAAATCCACTCGCACGAATTTGATAATTTTTATTATTTTCTTAAGAATTTGTTAAATATTCATAATTTTATTTAAATAATCCAAATTATACAAAAATTATAAATGATAATATGATATTTGATAGAGTAGGTATAGGGATAGAGATGAGAATGAAGATAGAGATGGATATAATAAATAAAAATAAGAATAGGAAGGATACGGAATGAGATTCATTGCCATCAATTCCACGTTTTATTTATTTATTTTTTATATATATTTGTTATATTTAACCGTCGGAGGCTTATACGAGGGGTGAAATATGATTAATTAATTACTGGGGAAGAAATTTTGGAAGGAAATCTATTGATTAGATTTAATCAGGGAGACAAAAGTACACTGCATGCTAGCTGCTTGTTGGTCCACTTATAGTACGGATTTATTGTAGATTCGGCTCGATCACATCGCAGTCACTATGCTAAAATAGTAACACTATTCCACACAGAAATTAGAAAAATCTTGTTTCGCCCTGTCAAATTAAATTACATGTTTTCCCCCTAAACACACATATAAACAACGAGCAACAATTTAATTTAATACTTTCATTTTATTATTAATTATGGATTTAAATTCAAGTGTTTTTTTTCCAACTTCATTTGATCATATCTCGTAACCTCCTTTATAAAGAAAATTAGTTTAGAAATATGAATTATAAATGCATAAATTATTTGTTGACATGGCATGGATCCTCCATTCATGGGCCATGTCCGGCCCATTAACGGGCAAAGTGAAATGATATGGTTTAAAAAATGTAACATTCCCTTCGGACTCTTTTGGACCGACGTGTATTTTGCCCTAGCCCCCAATTGGATCTGCGGATCTACTATTTTTCCCCCAATAAAAAAATAGAGCGTCTCCTTTTTCTTATTATTTTGCCGTTCTACTTCACTGTTCGCTCGATCCGTGTGAAGCTCGTTGCAATCTAATTTTATATATTTATATCGTAACTCCTGGATTCCTAGTTCTTGCTTGCGCGCTCGCTTTTGGGGAGGCAATGGATGGTGGATCGGCGGCGCAGTACAATCCGCGGACGGTGGAGGAGGTTTTCCGCGACTTCAAGGGCCGGCGAGCTGCCATGATCAAGGCCCTCACCACCGGTCTGCATCTCGTTTCCTTAAAAAAAAAACTGACTTTTTTCATATCTTCCTAGAAAAAGATCTTCTTTTAATTGCTATTTTCATCTTTCGCGCACTAACGATATTCGATTTATTATTATTATTATTATTTTTGTCGCCCAGGATTGAATTGTTGACGAGGTTTCTTTTGTTGTAGATGTCGAGGATTTTTACCAGCAGTGTGACCCTGGTGAGGATCTGCTCTACCCTTTTTCTCGATTATTGTGTGGCTTGCTGGTGCTGGTGCTGGTACTGGTAGTGGTAGATTTTTGTTGTTGTTAAATTCACCGAGTATGTAGTTTTCACATTTGGCCTCGTTGGCTAATTGTAGGATGCTTCTGCTGCGAAATATTATCACCTTTACTTCAAAAAATTTGTAACAGAGGAATTAACTTTATGTATATGGGGAAGCAATTAATAGTAAAAAACAGAATCATTTTTTTTTTCAAAAGGAAGTGCATCATAATTTCGTCTCCAAGAAAACATCATTTGAATTGCTAGTTGAACAAACTGGTATATATCCATCCAAGTAAATAATAATATAGATTGATTAAGCTTTATCCATCTTTTTTATAAATATACGGGTTCTAGTCCATCCTGATAGTGGAGAAATATAAGATCGATAAAATTTAATGGTGGTTGAAGTTTTGACCAGATTTTACAACCAATGTTAAACAATAGAATGCAATGATCTGGTTTCATTAGAGTTGGTTTAGGTTTGCATAAACAATGCAAAAGAAAAAAACTAGCATGTGACAAGGGAAAAAAGATAAAAGGAAAAATGTATTTGCAAACCACTTCGTGTTTTTTGTTCTGTCATTATTACTAGAATGATTTGCCATATCCCAACTCTTCTCTAAACATGCAGGCACTAATACTGATGGTGAATGCATTCTTCTTGACCTGTATATGGAAAACATGTGAAACATGTCTCATTTAAGTGGAGATTCTATAATCTCCTGATTTGAAAAATATAGGTGTTGTGGTCACAACACTATTTCCTTTTAACATCTTTTTTGTTTATCTGGAAGAGACCACAAATGCTTTTAATAAATTATCATCTTGTGCTGACCAATTTTATCTTATTTACAGAGAAAGAAAATTTATGTCTCTATGGATTTCCCAATGAACACTGGGAAGTTAATTTACCTGCAGAAGAGGTGCCTCCAGAACTTCCTGAACCTGCTTTAGGCATTAACTTTGCTAGGGATGGAATGCAAGAAAAGGATTGGCTCTCGTTAGTGGCTGTACACAGTGATGCTTGGCTACTTGCTGTTGCTTTCTACTTTGGTGCTAGATTTGGATTTGATAAATTACAAAGGTGATTATTTTATGTGTCTTCTGAATTAAAATTTCTAACTGTGTTTTCTTAATTGGCTTGAATAACTACTGTATCTATTTTTGCTGTAGGCTTTCTTTTTTGACAATAACTTTCATTGAGTTTTCCTGATGTGAGTTCAGTACCTTCATTCATAATTGTCTAATTTTTAACATTGTTGCTCATGTGGGCTGAAAATAACTTCTTTTTATTGATTTTTCTGTGTGAGTCAATACCTTTATTCCTGCATGTTTGGTTTGTGACATTGTTGCATATATGAGCTACAAAAATGGCCTTTAGGTCTTGTGGTGACAATGTTGGTTTTGAATTTTGATCCAGTTTTGAATACTAATTATGGACTTCTTTAGTGCAATTTTCTCTCTTTTGTATGCTTCAAATTGTACCAAAGTGCTTAATTATGGGTTTGCATGTGCAATATGTAATGTTATTCTGGTCTTGACTGATAATGTCTTTACTTTGTTTGGATTTTGTGTATTAGTTTCTTGATTTTTTTTTTCACCTTGGTATATGAATATTTTTGCATGTTGACTAGTTATTCTCAATAGTGTCAACATCTAAGTTCTATAAAAGCTTTAGATATTTTTTATATTACTTAAGTATTGGCAAACAAATTGCTTTTTTGAGTTTAGAAACATCAGATGGTTTGGATGGATACCTAGTTGTATTCATTTGAAATGCCTTTAATCAGACATCCTCGAAACATAAGGATGCTTCTGTTGACAACATTTTTTTTGTGTGCAAAGTTTCTTTAGATAATTTGTTTATAGGATCAGTGGTCTAGTTTATTCAGAAGAGTCCTGACTAAGATTTTTGTAAGTTTTCATGATTCTGGTAATTGTTCTTCCAGTGAGACAATTGTATGACATAAGAATAAGTTGTCCAGCATGCAATCATCTTGCATCAGAACAATGTTTGATGATATCCATTTTGGCTGTTGAGATTACTAGACCAAACAGCTATTAGAAAGATTATTAGGATACTTACTTTCCTGACAGGCTTTAATGATGAACAGAAATGAAACTTATAACTGTAACATGCTTGGTGTCATACTTAGGTCACTTTACATCCTATAAGCTTCTTCTAGAACCTGAAACCAAAGAGAACTCTTTATACCTGCTTGCCTTGATCCAAATTTCATTAAATATTCATGTATTCAAATTTTTAGTCTAGGCAGTGGTTTAACTGTGAGCTTTTGGGGCACTTCTTTCAGCCTTGCTCATTGCTTGATTTTCCTATGGAAGCCCTAATTTAAAAACCACAGACAAGGAAGGTAGGTTTTGGTATGCCTTAATGACACGTGCTGCTGCCAGTATTTTTGAACCATTTTTGCAGTGCCCCAAAAAATGGAGTGACTAGCAGTGTACACAGTGTTTCAACTTAAATCCTTTACCTTTTGACAAATGCTGCACTAAGCCATTCACACACATGGCTTGCTTCACTCACTTCAGAGATTTGCTCACTCCTTTACTGTTTCCTATGTTTGTCCTATTGCATTCTTTCAGCAAGTTATGACTAGATAACTGTATTCTAGTTGTTCACGTACTTCAAGTAACAACTTGCTGGAGCTGGGATGCAATTGTTTTACCAGGTGGCATCTCTAATAAATTTGTGGTGATTTTGGATACAGGAAGCGCCTCTTTGGTATGATCAATGATCTTCCTTCCATATACGAAGTTGTGAGTAGCAGGAACAAGGTCCGGCCAACTGAACCAAACCATAACAATAACAAATCCAAGTCGAACTCTAGCACGGTTAGATTACTGAATCACCTCCCTTAGCTAATCTGAGTTTCTTGATTATAGCAGACAAACTGTTTTCTCATCTTGGATGCATTATTAACTTTACTTTTAGATATGTATATGAGACATTTTAACACATTCCAAAATCATTGTATTGGAAAGAGAATCCTTGAACTTTGAGTTTCTTTTGTTTCTATAATTACATTAGACTTGTTTTTCCATGCATTGTTGCTGCAGCGTGTATCAGAATCCCAAGCGAAGTTTCCAAAGGCACAAGTCATGGAAGAGGATGATGAACTTGATGAGGAAGAAGAGGATGAGCATGGAGACACCCTATGCGGGGCTTGTGGGGACAATTATGCATCAGATGAATTTTGGATCTGCTGCGATATTTGTGAGACATGGTTTCACGGTAAGTGTGTGAAGATCACGCCAGCTAAAGCAGAACACATCAAGCAGTACAAATGCCCAACATGCAGCAGCAAAAAGTCACGCCCATCCTAATAGATGCTGGCTGAGCCCTTTCTTCTTCTTTGAAATGTCGATAGTTACTCTAATTATAGGAATGCTACCGTCAATCTGAAAGTCTCCTGTGGTTTAGCTCAAATTCAGCTCGACATACAAATTTTACTTACTGTATCATTATCGTCGCTTGAGGTGCAAATTGCGTCTAGTGAAGCAAGTTGACACTTTTTATGAATTCTAGCTAGCATATTTGTAGATCCTGAAGATCTCATATAATGCTAAGATGCTCTGCAATTTATTGTATTAGTTTTTTTGTCGTTCAGTTAGATCGAACACCCATGTTTTGTTCTAGTTTGTTTTTAGTAATCAAAGATATGCTTGCTTCTATTTGAAATTTTTGAATGCACCACCTGGTCCTGCATCATCCCATACCTTTGGTGGAGATTTTAAACATTTAATTAGAAATGAATTTAATATGCGTGACTCAAACTTTTTGTGAACAGTTGGGTCGTGCTAAATCAAGCAAGACAACAAACATTCGTGAAGAAGAAGCCATTACAAGTCCTGTAAAAAGCATTTCTGCACAATAAACATATCCTAATGAATCTCTATGTTTCTATCTGATGAACGATTTCTCCTTTACACTTCCCCGGACGCTCGTTACAGATTTCCCATGGCTGCGCATGCATTTGTTCCTTGTAACAATGGACTTGTACTTTCACTCTGTCAACTCCTGAGCCATTTCCACTGACTTTGACTTTGTTACCTGATCAGACCAACACTGATGAAAGTTGCACGGGTAAGGATATTATTAGATTACTCTTCCCTGTCACGACAGAAATGTAACTTTTTTTGCTTCGCTTAGATGATTTTCTTTCCTTATATGCTTACTGTCTTCCTGCAAATGATTTTAAAGAATGCAGTTGTTTGAATCTCCATGTCTTTGCCTCAGAAGTTTGGTATCTTTCTACTCCAGAATCAGTCAAGTTCTTACCGTGTCTACACTAGAAAACTTGTTTAGACCTTAAGGAAAGAGTAATCTCGAAAACCTTAACAAGAAAAAAAATTATTTTAAAATTACTGATGAAGCTGCTGAGATGATGCATAGTCTGATAGTCTAGCCAAAACTCAAGAGTCCTAGAAGTCGCCGGGTGCCCTGCAAAATTCAACAGTGCATTTTCAGAATTTCCCATGCATGGTTGCCGGCCCGGGCCAAGCATCTCTTGCTGGATGATTTTCTTTACAGTCTGAACATGAGATTGAGGTCAGAGGAAAGGATCTTCATTGCATGATCGAGCACCATTGTATGCTTGGAATTTTGCATTCGCTTACATTTATTATGTATCAAAGGCATGGCACTGGAGATTGCAGAAGGCAATCCTCTGCCAAATGCATGTGCTTGACTGAATCTTTATTATTGGTTACTTTGAACACTCTGTGGAAGTTCCAGAAGGGTGGTCATTGCAAGTGACTATCCAAAAATCTCTGCAGGGTGTTGTCTCCTGATACCCTCTGCATCTTCCCTAATCCTCATATTGGGTAATTCAAAACTTCCATAAATAGGAAAAGATAAACGACTCCTTAAATTTGAAAACTTACTTACAATCGTTACCTTTGTGGCTAGTCGGTGAGTTCGCTAGCTCTCGCTGTATCTGTGAAAGTATAGGCAAACTTTAATAGTGTATGTCTCTATTGCAATTCAAAATTTGAAGAAAAATTCCATACAATTTAAGTTTAAAATATAAATGTAGTAAGTTTAGCTATTTTTGAGTGATTTAGCCACTTTAAAAGCATGAGTGAACTTTAATGACTCCTAAACCTTTATTTATTCTTTGAAAAACAAGAAACACATTTTAGATTTTTTTTTCCCCCAAATATTTTTACGACTTGCATCAGCTTTTAAAGCTATCCCTTTTTACAAATGGTTTCTGCGTAGGTGGCAGGGCGTCAGAAAACAACAAAAGGCAGCAGCAATTGACCAGAAGACAGCAGACGAGCAGCAGCGGGACGAGCAGCAAATTGTGTGCTTGTGCCTTCGCCTGCACTCCACCAGCCGTCAGTCAAATTAAGAACAGACAGAGCATTGGCACCAGGTAGCAGAAACAACTGCTGTACCACTGACGCGCGCCATTAATTTTTAAACCTAGATGTTATGTCAACACACAGGTAAAGCTACTCTAAATACTACTTCTCTCTGTGATCTATTAGCTCCGCCGAGCTCCCATGCAATGCCCCAGCTGAGTCTTATGATTCCCCACTCCCTCGTTGACTGAAAAGACCTATGCAAACCAAACGTGCTTCTTCTTTATTGCAGCCACATGAGAAAACAAATTAGCTAAATTATTATTGCAGCAGGTTAACAAGTCGCTGCTGCTTCTGTCATGTGTCGGTCACTCTCTATTCTTTAGTGCATCGACTTCCTATCCACCATTACTCTTGCCTTGCCTTCTCCTTGCTGCTTCTACGGTTAACATCTCCAGTCTCAACCTTGTTGAACCTGTAGCTGTGTTTCTTCTGCGCAAGCCACTCACTGAGAAGAAGATCATGATGGGAGGAGGGGGAAGTAGATATCCGTTCACACTATCCCAATGGCAAGAATTGGAGCTCCAAGCCCTCGTCTTCAGTTACATGGCATCAGGTTTACCCGTTCCCTCTGATCTCGTCCTTTGCATCAGGAGAAGACTCTTCATTGATCCTCAAACTCTCGCCTTCCTCCCTAATCCTCCTGCAAGTAAGCCCCGCGAGTTCAAGTTCCCTAGTTTCTGCTTCGGTATGACTCTTTAGATGATGTTGTATTTGCAACACAATTTACGTTGCCCGTTTTTATGTCGGCATTCAGTTGGATGGGGAGCGTATCAGATGGGTGGTGCAAGAAAAGCAATGGATTCAGAGCCTGGGAGGTGCAGGAGAACAGATGGGAAAAAGTGGAGATGCTCCAAGGAGGCCTATCCTGACTCCAAGTATTGTGAGAGGCACATGCACAGGGGTAAAAGCCGTTCAAGAAAGCCTGTGGAATTATCTTTGGCCACCCGCCCAGTCTCCTCCCACTGTCCGTCAAACTTCTCCCCACCTCTCTCACGGTCAGCACACCAAAACAATCATTTTCCCTTCTCATGTTCCTCCTCTGCAACTGCAAGGCCTCCTGCCGAGGGTTACTCGCGCCATAAGGATTCCACCAATTTGAGCTTGGACTCTCTGTCCCACGCAACTGATAATTACAGGTGATCGCAGCTATAATAATCTCTACATTATTTTCCAAGTATTGCTGTGTTTGTCGATTTACATGAATATTTGGAGAGCAGGAGCACTCATGGACTCAAGGAAGGTGTAAATGAATATCCATTCCTCTTGGAAAGCTCTAGGGGTGGAAGGGAGATGCCATGCAGTTTCGGGCTGTCTGAGATGGGATCGAAACAGATTTGGAGCAGCATTCAGAGCACGGAAGAGATGGAAAAACAATACTTTCTGTCGAGTACTGATCGTAGGACAGATACCCCTGCTAAGTTGGAGGAGGAACAACCAAGGCCATTCCATTGTTTTCTCGATGAGAAGCCTCCAAAGAAGGAAGATCCTTGGATGAGCATGAATATGGATTTGAAGACACGCCTGTCTATTTCTCTTCCCATGGCAAATCATGGCATGCCAATGATTGCTTCCCAGTGTTACAATGGTATTTGCATATGGCTCCAAATCTCTGACCAGTATCCATTTGTTTTATTACTCTTTAACTTTTGTTTCTTCACGTTGCAGATGGTTGATTTCTGAAGACCGCAAGTGTGTTCAGTGTTTCCGTCCTTCACTGTCATATCCCACCTTTGATGCTCAAGCTTTGGCTTGCTAATTTATTGTCCGTAGTCTCTCGATCAATATTTTGTCGTGATGAATGAAGAGAAATGTTCTTATGTTTGAAACTCTGTTTGAGCAATGCCATTCTAGTTACGAGGTTTCTTCCTGTTAATTAAACTCATTCTGCCTGAATACGATTCCAATATCAATCGACTCAACTCTTTTTCCTCTTTCAAAACTCAAAATGCAAGCACATATTTTCAGAACCAACCTTATATAGAATGAAGGAACAGGAACAAATTTACTCTCTTCCCCATCAACATAGATAAGAGAAATAGAGAATCTCTAAACAACTAGGCCCCTTAAGAGCCAGGTTAGATGGAGAACCGGCCCAAGTATGGCCTGCCAGAGCCCGACTCAATTGACCCAAAGGCATGGGTGGCAATTTTTTAAAAAATATCTAAAGTTTATTTTTTTTGTAATTACCAAAAAAATAAAAACAAAGTATTTACAAAGTTTCTCCTAAATAATACTTATACTATAATTGTTGGATTGGACTTGATCCACAGGTTGTTTCGAATCCTAATTATTCTCCTAATTTAATCCTTGTCTTTTTTTTCACACCATAATCTAAAAATCTTGGCTGCCCCACCAGCACCACCGTGACCGCCCATTATTAGTCTGGTCACAAGGTATTGGCTACTACAGTAGCTGATCGTAGACTAGACCAGAGCCGACCCAATCAACCTATCATAAATGATCCTCATCTCTATGCCCACATTTTTCTAGCAGCCCCTCTGATTAACAGGTTGTAGGAGATAAGTCGGGTTGAATTGATTATTACATGGTGCACCCCTGGGCCATAGCTGAGTTGATTACGACGTAGCAGAGTTGCAGAAAAGAGCAAGAGTTCGAATCCTGGCGAAACCAGACAATACCCTCCTGCGTTGTGACCAACTGCAGTTTCCCGATTTACCTCCTCACAAATGGTCGTGGGGGTGATCGTGTGGAGCCATTAAGGTGGCGGATTCCACATTTTTTTCAGAAGATTATTACAGAGTGCAATAGGTAAGGACAAGAAAATTAAAAAAAATATTCTATTTTTATTTTCTATAAATAATTATGAAATTGATCGTGTAAAATTACTAAGACGATGAATTCTATATTTTCTTAGAGACCACCACTGCACAGGTGATAGTGATAGTAGTAGGCTAGCTCATCATTTTGTCGTATAAAACCCGAATGATCACCTCTGGTGCTCTGCTGTACCAATACGAGGCTTAATCGACAGACTGCAGCCCATGCTGCCACTTGACTCATTCAATTCCAAAACATTAATGCCGTCTGTCCTTAGTTGGTGGATTTACCAGCGCCCCCACATGATCTCTACGACAATTCTACGAATTTGATTCATGTTCCTGAATCAAAAAAAAATATACCTTTTTTAAGAATAAAATTGAAATATATGTTCTAACATTTTAGATAATATTTATAAACTGATGAATGAATGGAAATTTTTCGTAAATATTAAAACCACCGGTGTTCCCATGAATCTTCACCAGTTCATTCACTCGATTGCTGAATAATGTGTATATATAAAAAAATCACACCTTTGTTTCGCAGGACTGGAGAGGAAGGGATTGGTGGGAACAGATATCTCAGAGGTAAGGCCATGCCACCGCGTCCACTTTTACTTTGTTATTATCTCCGTCTATTTCAGAAGTTAGGGCCATGCTACCTTTACTTTTGTTATCATCTTCTCAAAAAAGAATATTCCTCTTTCAATGTTGTGCTCTTGGCCCTCTGCAAGACTTCCTCTTCATTGGGTAAATGCCTGTTATAGGGACGTTGAAAAAGTCAACAATTTGAAGATTGCGTATGGCAAAAGCAATATAAGAATCTATCAATTTGTTGGCAACTAGGGTTTCATCTTTTATTTCTTATGATGATGGTTGTGGTGGCGGTGAGGATGCTAGAAGCTTGCAAACGATACAATTTTATGAATTTCAGGGGTTCTTCATCATGCAATTAGTTAAGAATAAGAATTGTTCCATGTGTCTGTTAAAATGAACATGATAAATTCTTTATTTGTGATTGGTTTGTGTAAATTGATATGGTTCTGTAGTTTTAGGAATCTTAACTTTGATGGCTTTTTCTTGTGAACCCCTTAGGTTTCAATTTAGCATTCAGCTTATATATCTGCTGGAGCTACGCCAATATAATCTTTCATGTACCTTGTTTATCATTTTCTTAAATCTGCATACATATCTAGCTATCTAGGTTATATTTGCTACTATCCTAGGAAGACAAGCTTTATTTCTTAATCTACAATCTAATAAGCCAAAACTCTTTGAGTTTTCTAAAAATAATTTGTAATTTATATATGATATGTAGTTTTGCAATAGTGTTTGAAATGGTAGATCGAAAACTTTTAAGTGGATGGTATCATGGCATTATAGTCAGGTAATATTTGTCCAAATATTTGGATTGATCAGGTGAATCTTATCTTTCAGTGAACTAGATACTAAGATATATCACTAGTAATATTCAAATCAATTAAAATTAGTTTTATTTACAAAAACTAATGTTTTCTTTTATCTATATATTAAATTATTCTAACCATGGAATCTCTTGATTACCTTTGAAAATGTCCACAACATCTCATCCTATTGTTATCATGTAATATATGAAATTAAAATATTCTAAAAATTAAAATTACAAGGCAATGTGAACTAGCTTAATTAGTTGAAGATCTAGTGAATTTGTTCAGAAAGTAGTAGTTGCTTCACATTCATGTTGTTTTCCATTTCAACAGTGGGTATCATGGGGTGACAATGTGATGCTGTGTAGGTTCAATTTCAGTTGTCATGACTCATGACATACTAGCCATAGGTTGTGGACCACTCAGCATTTGGACGTTTCTAATAGGCACTATCACGGCTATAATTGTGCTTTTCTACTATTTTCTAAATGCATTATTATTGTTTCCATTTGCTGGATCATTTGACCCCAACTGTGCCTCTATCTTTCCAACCTTGTGTTTGAGCTCTTCCTTTGGAAATTTAGAAGTGTTTGGTGTCTAAAGTTTACAGCAGTAGCTAACTCTTCTATCTCTGTATACTTTTATATCCTCTACTACCAGATTATTGATATGCATTGAATCTACAGATGCCAAAGAAAACCTCCTACTAGATTTGTTGCTTCTGTTATTAAATCTTGTTATTTTGGATTGCAAAGGTTGGATTTTATGATCTAGTAGTCAAGATTGATCATAAAAGAAACTGAAATAGTGTCGGGGGCATTGGAGGAGTTTTTTTTTTTTTTTCTGTCAGTGGTAGGTCTTATGTAGGTTGGTCCCATGACAAGGATTTGCAGATGTAGAATTGTTTGATTGCCTGAATGGCTAGACACCTGACAACATCACTGAGACACCATATCTAATAGGTATTGTTTGAGGTTTGAGAGTAGAATTATAACCATTTGTTGCATAGAAGACATTACATTATAAATCTAGAAACCTTAGTCTGCTTACCAAATTTTTTATTTCCCTGTTTGATGAGGTCATCTTCACCATACACTTGTCTTTGATTTTAACTTGGAAAATTATCTCTAATCCAACTTCTTATGATGAAATAATATATCCTAAATGTATGATATATTCCATTAGCTTAAGCTGGTTCGAAAAGTTGATTACATAGTCATATCTGTAGCTTAAGACAAATGATGATTCTGGTTTTTTTTTATTTTGTTATATTACAAAAAGGTTTAGCAAGGTTCAAAATGTGCCGAAATCACCACATAAGTTGAAAATGCACAAAGATGATTATTGTATTCAAAAAAATTATATTTTTGAAAAATTTAAGTTAATTGGTGATGACTTGCTAAATTTTTTAGTAAAGGACAACTAAAACTTCTTTCTCTGAAGGAATCCCATCAAGCTTAAGAAGTCAATGAAATTGGTATTTAGCTTGCAGCAAAGTGAAGACTAAGGTGTTTCAGGATGATTTTAAAAATCAGTTAAAGTTAAGTCAAGTCATAGGCATTCAAATGGATCTAAATGTGTTACTATACATATTTGAGCAGTAACCTCATCAAGGAAAGCAAGCACAAACCATAGAGTACATTATTTTGACGAAAGAAAGGATCTTCTTTGGTCATAATTTCTTGCAGAATCGGAAAGTAGTAAATACCTTGACTTTTGGGTAGATAACCAATCCAGGTTTGAGTGTGATTCAATTAGAACCAATTGAATGGAAGATCAACAATACAATCCGGCATGTTTTTCTGCATTACAATGAATCAGTTGAGTTATCTGCCGCACATTAACTTTTACTCTATTCTTTTGATGCTGTAATATCTCAACTGTTTGTGTCAATTACATGGATCTTTTTCAACCATTTTCAGAAGGCAGTTCTTGGTATCGTCTAAAATGTTTTTTTTAAAAATCTTTTGGCATTGTATCACCAATCTTTTTATTTATTTGTTACAAGTTCTTCACTCAACCATAAATCAATAAGATAAAACAAAATTTTAGTTTAGATTAAAACATGAAATTCTTCCTGGTTACATTCTAGATGGCTTGAGCTTGCCATGTTATATTTGAGAAAACCAGATTATTTGATACATGATTTCTCCCAAAATTTAAGTTTCATATACTTCCATCTCGAAGTCCAAATCAATTTGTTGGAGCTGTGATGAGATGCTGTTTGTCAAAAAATGGTCTGTCTTGCTATTTTAATCATTCTCCTCCATATTCAACTTCTCCAGTATCCAAGCTGCAAAAGAAAACCAGTAAACTCATAAGCAAAACTGTTCAGTTCACTAAACTCGAGTGGAAGAAATGATTATCCAAGCTGCTGAACTTCTGTTTACTACTTGACAATCTTGTGAAAAATTTGATGTTATAGTCTCTTATCAGATCAGAAAACCCTTAAATAAACTAGGTAAACTGTGCGGTCAATTCTAATTTATAGTTGATCAAAGCTGATGCAGATAGATCTTTGGAGTTAAAAATTATTCCACTTACCTTTCCAGAGTAGCATCTTGCAGGTAATCATCAACATGGAAATAGTCATCCAAGTGTTGTTGAAATAAGGAATTCTCCTTTGCATTCTCTCCAACACTGCCATTTAACCAATATGGCATGTCTAAGGCCTCATCAAAGGCATAGATCCAATCTCCATTGGCTCCACCATGACCCTCACCTACACCACCTTCCATGTTCTTCAAAAACTTACTCCACCATGCTGATGTTGCCAAGTTCATTTTATCATTCCATTCTATATCATGTTGCTCTCCAATAGATTGAATTTCAGCCATCTCCTCATCATCCATCGCCTGGTGCAGTGAGACTGATGAAGGATGGAATGCAACATGCGACGGTTGCTGTGAACTGGCTGGCCTTTGGATGCCTGACATTCCATTAGAAGTAGAGTTTGAATAAGATGACAACAAAGCTTGTGATGATGATGATGTCGATGATGATGGCTCAACCGGTTTTTGATTGTGAATGTTGTGATAAATGGATGTATCAATATTTTGGAAACTTTGGAGATTGAGGTTGAGGCCTAATGGCTGATTGGGCAATTGGAAGTTGAGTTGATCAAAGATTGATGTAGATGCAATGGATGGATAAGTCCAGGAGAAGGGGGAAGAAAGGTCGATGGGTGAGAATTGAGAAGGATGAAAGTAGTTAGTGAAGCTGCGGTCGGGATGATGGTCTGTGGAGTTTCTTATATAATCCGCCACCAGCTCATGGGATGTTCCTTGCAAAGTCGATGTTGTCGCCATGCTTTGGAGTTCGTTGGCTTGCTTCATGGAAGCTCTATGCAATTTGAGGGCAGCTACAATCTCTCTTCTCGCTTCTGCCATATTGAACAATCTTTCCTGGTAAGGCCTAGTTGTGTGGAGTCTTCTTCTCACTTGTTTCTTCGGTGGTGGTGACTTCGGTGATCCTGACTGTAACTTTTGCGGTTGTTCTTCATGTTGCTGTTTTTGTGATTTATCGAGGAGATTTATGTCTTTGCCATCTTCAAGCTCCATTTTTGCTGGACCTCTAGACCTCGAATAGCTGAGTCTTTTGACAAGACTGCGAATGTATGCACCAGAAAGATGAGCTTCTTCTTGGTCATTTGGTTTCCTCTCAACATCTTTGTGTCTGCTGCTGAATTTCTCAGAACAGGAGATGCTTCTCATCTCTCTCTCTCTCTCTCTCTCTCTCTCTCTTGGAAGATAAACTACAAAGCACTTTCCTAATCCTGGAGGACAAGTACATAACCGGCCTTCTGGGTTGCTTTAAATAGTAGAAAGCATCGTAGCATCTCCCAATTTTCGCCGAATTTTGCAAGAAAACAAAGTATTTCTGATCTCCTATGCTTTGGCAGTTGAGGTAATCTTTGGCTCGTGATCGGAAGAAACTATCAGATGCCAGTTTTTCTTCAAGATTACAATGGTAAAATAAAACTTGTTTGTTGCTTGCAGTATTTGCTCATTATTCACCAAGTAAAGTTGATTTATTTTATTTTTTTACAGTTTTTTTAGTTACTCACTGTGGATTTTGCATATCCCACCGTCCCATCATTTAATCAAGCTCACAAAAGTCTACAGCTACATAAAGATGAAGTTTGATATAAAGAGGATTCAATCTTTCCTTTATCATTATTATTTTTTATTTCGGTATAAGATCACAAACTCCATTTTCTACGAGAGTAAGTGACTCGTACAGATGCCTTTGGCTTTGTAAAGAACTATCTTAATATATCAATGAGAGCATTGAGTTTGTGTTTGGCCATATTTTTAATCAATAATTATTGGTCAAAGATGAAGCATTAAAACACTTAGTCATCTAATCTAATGGTGCAATTTGATAAGAGGCCATAAGTTTTTCTACGTGTTCATCTATTCAAAAAAAGCTAGCTAATTTATTTAAAATTAATATTTACAATAAATAAAAAAAATGTTTTTACAATTTTTACATGGTCATCGTTGTCGTGTGTGTGTTAGGCCTATTATTTAAGGCCCCTTCAGCGATGGCGGCTGGCTGGCTACCTACGGTAGGCTAATCTGATCCTACATGGAACGCAGGGGGACCACCTTCACTTACTGATGTGGGCCCAGTTTCGTAGTCCCCATGCAAGTGCCTCCGTTAAAGTCCACGACGCCACATGCCTCGCCGCATGCATGCCATGCAAGACGACAAGGTGAGGCGAAGAAGGAAGGACCAATCCAACAATTACTATACGTCATCGTTATTCTTTACTTTGGCAATATGCATGCATGCGCATAATACTATTTAATGCGACTATTATCACGACCCTACCTCTCTATAATCTAGGGTTGGCATAACTAACCAATGGCATTGAGCCATGTCAACTTTAGTAGCAGTGACATCACTAAATGTTTCTTTTTCTAAATTCCATACAAAATTCTTAATAGTGATCGTAAGATACAGGGCATCAAAGACATCACAAACCCAATATGTGTACAAGAATTCTTGAAATTGACTGAAAGATCGATCTTTCAGAGAAGGATTTCCATTAAATTTGTATAATAAACGTAAAGAGGGGACCTCTCTAAGTTTGGGGTAATTATATTGGCGTAGTATAGGGCGGTGGAGGTATGAATGTGACGGCCACTTATGTCATGCAAAAAATGCAAATCAACTTAATTGTTCGCTCCTTCAATTTGCATGGCACGACGTAAATGAAAGCAAGCAAGCAAGCAAGCAACAAGTGGGTGTTGTTATTATATATATATATATTCATGCATTAGATTCGTTACGTCTTTGGACTGGTGACCTGCTCAAAGCAGGGATGAACATCTGTACCTCCAAGTCAATAAATCAAATCAAACAGATACAGTACAAGAAAGATCATGTTTCAGTTGGGTTACAATATGAAACTAATAAACCATTAAAGTTACACATATGTATAACTAAGCAGAAGGCTTACACATCACTAATTTTGATTACTAGTTTCAATAAAATCTTCCTTAAATGTTTGAAATGCATTAATATAATCTCTCGAGTCTCCGCAAAGTATAGCGTATAGCTATGACATGTTCATAGAATTGGTGCTCATGGCATGGTGAGAGAAGTTCTCATTCATATAAATTTTTCGATCACAATTCTGAACGGATCAAATAGTGAAATAATCTGTTGCAAAGATAATGAAGTAAAGAAACAAGAGGCTAGAAAATGGCAAAAATAGTCTGAGAGGTTATCAGAGGAACAAACAGTGCTAATAAAACAAAATTCAAATTCTTTCAAGCGAAACTATTTGAAGATTAACGAGGCACTAGCATTTCAGCTCATTTTACTCCCAGCCAGTGGGAGCAGCAGGTGGAACGGCCTCCCAACCGGAAGGAACAACAGGCGCAACGACAGCAGCATCCCCTGGAGGTGGAGCAGCAACGTCCCATCCATCGGAAGCTACAGGAGTTGATGTAGAAAAGATAACAATTAGACAAACCTTGGGGTAAGTAACATTTAAACAACAGAATGTTGTTGACTGGTTAAAGTTAGAGAAAGTTAGAGAATCTAGAACATTGTGTTATCAGACACTTGAAATAGATGCCACAAAAGTAACCGGGTTTGATTCCAAAAGTGACATCTTTGTATAATTATAAAATGAGTTGGTTCTCTATTCAATTCTGTCACTCACCTAGAAAAATAATGATTTGACATATCATGAATCACTGCGTGAGAAGATTCTTAAAATGAAAGGTAATCAAGGGGCATTTGAGAGGAAATATGCAATAATGCATCAGTATACCACTGTTGGTGTAGATTCAGAAATGTCTTGTACGACAGAAGCTTGTCATAGTTTAGTCGATTTGGTCATAGAAAGTAGATCATCATATGGATAGTGAGATTAACCTTGAGCAGGAGTGACCCCTGGAACTGGAGGAGCCACGACAGGTGCAGCTGCTGCATCAGGCACCCACTGTTCAGCAGCAGCCCATTGATCATTAGGTACCATGGCACCATAATCAGGAACTGCACCAAAATCAGGAGCAACTGGAGCTTCCTCTTCCTCTTGTTCCTTTGCTTCCTCAGGATCTCTGTAGAAGAACAAATCAACCTGCAAAACCAGTATCACCGAATAAATAAAATAAAAGGAAATGAGAAATAAGTTCTGGAACAAGAGAAAGGTTATTATGAACTTCTGAAACAAAAATAAGTTCATTAGAACCTGATGAAAATGCATGCAATATATCAAATCCACAGAAAAAACTTTAAGTAGGGGTATTAAGGGTGCTAAAACGCACAAAAATAAAAAAAGTTTTCATCAAAATATAATTGGTATGACCGATGAAAAAGTAGAAATAAACAATCAGTGTAAGCTCACCATTACTTCCCATTTTCGGCCAGATGGAATAGTGCCACGCATCTGCAAAACCATCCTGGCCAACAACCAATAAAGGCATCCAATACTGAGCTTTCCCTTATTGTTAGCTGGGATCCCAATATCAACATATCGCATTGGAGAGTCAGTATCACAGAAGGCAATAGTTGGAATGTTACCCAGAGCAGATTCCTTGATAGGCTGTTGGTAGAAGAATAGGACAGTTTCTTTAACTAATCTGCATCCAAGTACAATCACAAATTTTCTAGCCAATATTCTTACCTGGTGATCTGTTCTAGGATCAGTTAGGATTAGAAGTCGTGGTTCACTAAATGATGTTTGCAGCTGATTCGTGAAGGTTCCGGGCGTATGCCTCCCTGCAATAGGGTGAGCACCTGTATATTGTGCAAACTTGAGAACAGCTCGCTGACCATACGGCCTTGCAGATTGGACAATAATGTCCTGAGGGTTCTCAATGGCCACAATGACTCTGGCTGCAAGTTGAAGTTTCTCCCATGTTTTTCCAAGGTTGATGATGTAGATACCTGCAATTTCAATGAAATAAGTTACCCAGGAAATAGAACTTAGTAGTTTGATGGTGCTCAATTATGTAATAGATGAACAACAAGATGCACTACAAAAGAAAACCAACAAAGAAAAGAACATAAAATCAAGAAAACAAGGTATTAGACAAATGACAATTGGTGTAAAGAGAAAAGACCAGGTCATTCTAGATAGAAACTGAACTTCTACAATCATAATATGTAATCAAACAACCAAGAAGTAATAAACAAAAACCAAAATCCTCTTTGACATCAATGGCATGTAGTTATGAAAATCACTAGTATTCATCAGTTCTGGTTTCTTTTTTGTGTAGTGTAAGGTTGTGCTTCTGTTGAGAAAAAGAAACAAGAGTAGAGGAGAAAGAAAAAAAAACGAGAGAAGATAGCAGAAGGAAGATTAACTCTTCCTTTCTTCAAAACTTTGATCCTCCCAAATATGAAGTTATCATTGCAATCCATCCCTTGCTGCTGCCTTAGCTTCTTTGCCTGATTTCACCTGCATGTGATTCATCCAGCTACCATCCAATTTTAACAGACAAAAGATGGGTATAGGAAATTTATTTCTTTTCCAATCCCTCCACAGAAATATGGATAGAAAATTACCAATTTTGTTATCTGCCTCTATTTTATATCTCTGTTTTTCTTTTTTTTTTTTGAATTCTATGTCATTCTAATGAGCATAGCACTTAAACAAGTAGAAATAAAGGATTATGACTTGAAACACATACATTGGATATTATATAAAAAAAACTTATTATAGGCAATAGGATAGGATAATAGGGCCTAGATCAAGCGAGGGAATTTTAAAGATCACCAATGGTATTAAAACAAGTGCAATCAGGCTGAATAACAATCCATCATATAAGGATCGGAGATTTACGATTCAATCTAATCAAAATGAGAATTAATGATTAGATCTAGAATACCTGAACTCATGCATGGACTGATAAAGCCCCAAAACTAACACTTCTTCCCACTCTTACAAGCCTTATATAACCTTTCTGAATGCTAGCACCACAAACTCCAACAGTCTTCACTAGAACCTCTTAGCACTTCACCACCTTGTGCTTGAATAATGCTGTAAAAATGTGGGAATTCAACCAAATCACATGAGAGATCGCATCAAACCATCTTGATTAGGACCAGTCATTCCCCACCCCATCCCGCCCACCACAGCTTACCCTACATGAAAGCTAATATATATACCACATAACACGTCATTTGCTCATACTAGCTCTCCTTCATCAAAGCCAATTGAGAAACTGCTGTCGGTATGATGAATTTTGGGATTCTTCTCTCACTGAAACTCTATTATGTTGCTCCCATAGTGAGTGAAACTCAGATCCACACTGCCAACCAACTCTGCATCTTCACCAAATCATTGTGACTAAAGGCCACACTAGGAACTCAATCCATATTCAATGTAAAATATTTAATTAATATATTCATATAAATTCATCAGTTATAACACGTAACCTTCTTAAAGATAGAAACTTATTTCTCAAGTTGTAATGCATTATACACGAGCACATTGAACATATTCACTCATCCATGAGTAGTTTACACTTTCCTAGGTTTGTGATTAGTCATCAAATAGCCATAGTTTAATTGAATTCAACCATATATGTGAATTGTTTAGATCGTTTTTCCCCTTCAATAAATTTTTGAGTGAGTTAATTATTTGACAACCCTTCATAAGTTTTTTTTCCTCTAAGACGTGGGATAAATTCATACCAATGTCAATAATCAAACTTCAATTTTCAACACAAAGAAGATAGAGAACTTAGATATGAACTCTCATAACACGAAAGCATTACATAATTTCATACCAATATCAATCATGAATCTTCAACTTCAACATGTTGACAAACGAAGACAAAGAACTTAGACATGAACTCCCATAACACGAAAGCATTACAACTAAAGAATTTCAGCACTCGAGGTTAAAAGCAAAAACAACACACACAAACACACAAAAGTACCATTTTTGCCTCACGAAGCATTAGTAAACTTTACCGAATACCCAAAATTCCAATCAGAATCACCAGACACTATAGCGCATTCTCGAGAGAAAGGCATCAAGCTAATGGAATACAAATCAGACACAAAAAAGCAAAAAAGAAAAAAAAAATCAAATTTTGGAGACGTGGACAGGAGATGAGAATTACCATCAGTTCTCCGCTTGTAGACATAGCGCTCCATCTGGAAGTCGCAGTTCTTGGTACCAAGGTGGACATCTGCCGCAAGCATCATCTGTATGTCCTGCTCCTTCTGAGAAAGGGTCCTAGACGCCATTGTCACACAAGATCACTCTCCTGCAGCAAAAAAAACCTGAGCTTTTCTCTTGATACCGAGATTTGCGACGGCTGCGAATGGAAAATCTGGGAGGGTGCTACGTATTATGCGCCAAACCCTAAAAGATAGTAAAAAGTCAAAAATACCCTTCATTTCATTTGGATCCAGTCACAGGGTGAATGAAGTCGGAAATCAATAGTACAAAAAAAAATTAAAAACAAAAAATACTTTACAGTTTAGAAAAAACAAATAAGAAATAATCACCTTATAATAAAATATTACAACACTAACATAGAAGAGTTAATGTTGATTAAAGCATACAATTCTACATCATAGATTTTTCTGATAATTTTCCTTTTTTATGCAAACATAATTCTACTTATAGAATCATTTTCTAATGTATATACAATATTATTTTTTACCCAGAGTTATATTTTGTTCAGAAGTACTCTTTCGGAACACAAAAAACTTTTAAAAAATATTTTTTTTTGATGTTTAATTATAGCTACACTAAAAATTAAAACTATCAAAAATAAATTAATATTTTAAGTAAATTATGATTATATTTATACAATGTTATATCGCTTGGATCCTCGTATATAAGCATCATTAATGTAGCACATGAACACCTTCAAAAGCTCAAATTACTTGTAAATCAGGAACTAATAA
>JBBMKF010472924.1:0-10388 GCA_037834155.1 Curcuma caesia | reverse complement strand
TTTCTCTCTTAAAAAGAAACTGCATAAGACTCCCTTTTCTCTCTCTCTAATACACGTGTACGAGACTTCTCTCACGGGACATCACTATCAGATTCCGAGGGTGTTTGGAGCGAGAAACTACGACGAAGACTCTTGTAGACTTCTTCTTGATCTTATAAAATTCTACAACGTACAAGATAATCACCTCAATCTAGATCGAACACCGAGAAAGAGACAACCAACCAACAATATGACCCCTTAGCATTGGATTCCGTTTGTGCTATGTTTGATTTGGTTTACCTACTGAATATATTTTTTTACTTTGAATTGTAAATCAATTTTATACAATTTTATTAATCTAAGAAACAAAAAATATCGATATATATATATATATATATATATTAGTTATTTTATGATTGGCTTATTTGTTCGCGTTCAAGTTATGAATCTCATGCACATATCACTTTTGGGCCAAACAATCAAGATTCGCTAGAGGAGGTTCTGTTATGCATAGGCGGAAACGGTGGAAAACTCGGCTAATTAGCGAGCAATAAAATTCATGTTCAACATGATAAATCCGTATTTATTTTATTTTTTAAAATAAAAAAATACTTTAAAAAAATACTATATGAGATGCTATTCCAAATATAATGGTCGACAAGGACGTGATAATTCAGATAGACTTTTTTTCCATTTTTGAACTTGTTCGCATCCCCACGAGACTATACAGTTATCTAGATGTATCCGACATGGCGACGTCCATATATATAAAAAAATGCAATAGGAAAGATCCATGTCCTTTTCTCAGATAAATACTAAGTTGGGTGCTATATCCTTCCTCGAGCCTTGAGATGTCCACCCTCTCGTTCGCTCCGCCAACTCCCTTCTATATATGCTACTCTCTTCTTCTTCCTCGATTCCCTCTCCTTCCTGCCGCTGTGATAATTCTCAATGGGTTCCTTGTCTTCCCCTCCTCTGTCTCCTTTGCCACCGGAGAATCCGGAAAGCGGCTTCAGAATCTTCCTCTCGTTTTCCGGCCGCGATGAGACCACCGACGCTACCCTCCCCAATTGGCTGGAGAACTACAACCCCTGCGACAACACCAGAGCCTACGCTGGAGCGATTCCGGGGATCCCCCCTGGCCACGTCCTCAAGGACTTCTCCATGGTGGCCCTCGCCGGATTCGTTTACGTCATCGGCGGCAGGCTCTGTCTCAAGGATCCCGCGGCCGGCGAGCGAGACGTAGACGTGCGACCCGACGTGGTCCGTTACGACGTGGCATCGGGCGATTGGTCCGCGTGCGCTCCCCTCGCCCTCCCGCGGTTCGACTTCGCATGCGTGGCGTGCAACGGGATGATCTACGTGGCGGGCGGGCTGTGCTCCGTATCGAACGCGCGCGGCACCACAGCGGGGGAAGTGTACGATCCGGCGCGGGACGCCTGGGCGCCTCTTCCGGACATGGTGGCGATGCGGCACAAGTGCGTGGGCGTGGCGTGGCAGGGTCGGTTCCACGTGGTGGGTGGATTCGCGCAGCGGGAGGGCTCCGGTTGGCTCACGGTGATGGAACGCAGTTCGGCGGAGGTGTTCGACGAGGAGCAGGGTAAGTGGGAGCTTATGCCGGGGATGTGGCAGCTAGACGTGCCACCCAATCAGATCGTGGCGGTGGGAGGGCGGCTATTCAGCTCTGGCGACTGCCTCAACAACTGGAAGGGGCACATCGAGACCTACGACGGGAAACTGAACATATGGAGCGTGATCGAGCGGTCGCAGATGCAGGAACTATCATCGCTGGTGGCGGAGAGGCAGGAGATGCGGAGGGTGTACCTGACCATGGCTCCGATTGGGGCGCATCTCTACTTCGTGGCAGGGTATCAGTCAGCGGCAGGCGACGGCGAACCGAGGTCGATGTCGGTGGTGCATGCTTTCGACACGGCAGCAGGGGATGGAGAAGCGTGGGGGACCTTCGAGCCGTTGATGGAGGATGGGAATAAGGAGCTGTGCAGTCACTGCTGCGTGTTGCAGCTCTCGGATTAATTAGTTCAAATCCATCATTATTATTATTATTATTATTATTATTAAGCTAAACAATTTAGATCTGTTTTTGTCATCGTATATATTAACGATGCAACTCGTATCCTTGTAGGAATTAATTAAGTGATCTGGGTATTTCTTCTTTATTCTTCACCGGTATCATCTTTCTGTAATCTCAGGCAACAAACTGTGGAATAGGCATTGGAAGCCTTGTAGTAATTCATTTGTGATGTCCCTTAAACTTGTATGCGACTACTACGTGTCTTACCTAGCTCAGGTCAGTGGACCGACCTTTTCCATTAGCTCGGCCAGGATAAGATTTAATTTATGGAGACCTAAAGTGATTGGGCCGAATTCCTGAATGCTTTGGAGTCTCCGACTTCTTTGGTCGAAGCTGAGTTCTCCATTCTTAACTCCTTGAACTTTTCATTCTAAACTTCGTGTTCTCCCCTCCAGAGTCCTCGAGTTCTCAGATTCTTCATTATAAACTTCCTGAGTACTTCACTTCAAACTCCCCGAGTTCTCCTCTCCAAATTCGTTTTTCTAAGATAGCCCTTACAACCTGTGAATTCATTGGCCGCATGCGGATATATAGCCCATCTCGACCATTAATTATTCTCAGAGCTAATGGCCCATAATGGCTGAGTGGAGTTGATGATTAATAACAATATAATTGAATGATTATTAACGAAAGTTGCCATGATTAACAGGTCATTTAAGTGAATGGGCAACTAAAACTATGGAACAACCCTTATTTTACCATCTATCGTGATCATGATCTTTTTCAATTCTGTTCTCCTTTCCCTATTATAAATATTCAGATATATTTATTACTAATAGGTTCAGAATGTTTCTCAATTTTTTTCTAAATTCTCTTTGTTTCTACCGCCCTCGAGTCGCTAAAGCAACAAAGGAGCTTCGCAGGATGTCCTTTGACGTCTGTTCATGAGCACAAGTAGCACCCACTTCCACTTCAGCATTCTAACACCTATGCCGCCATCCACCTTGATGATTTTCCAGCAATATCATTTTGGCATCATCGGTAGGAAATCAATTAATTCATGTAAAGACATTGAAAAGATGAACATAAGAAGAGTCACTCTGAGAGACCGCTAAATCCCTTATCAGCCAATGCAATCAAACCCCACTTGACAATCTAGAGACCATGAAAGTGCCCCTTAACTTGCCTCAATTAACATAGATGATCACGACGATTGTAGAAGAAGTCCTCCAAAGGAGTTCCGCCTTGAACCCTCCTTCAGCAGCTTGAGGTAGAGAAACAAGGTCACTAACTGAACAACTTTGTGAGTCTACTACCCAAAGTACTCAGGATGGTCATACTAGCGCGAGAGACTGAGTATTCCAAAGACGACCTCCAATAGGCCTGAAAGTCGATGAGGAGGATTTCCAAGACTGTGAGTACTTGGGGTTATTTGGACAGTGGTGGATTTCTATATCATAAAAGGGGTTTTACTGAACTACTACGACAGAGGTATTTCTGGAAATAAGAAAAGAATATTCTGAAAAAGGGTTTTCTGCTTTGCCTCTTCATTCACTTTTCTACAATACCTTTTTAGCTTACAATGACTTGAAGATTGAATCCCCTTAAATAAACCTTTTAAAAAGAATCTAGAGAACTCATTTATTCTATTTCTTTTTCCCATGCTTATTTACTTCATTCTTTTTCCCATGCTAATTTACTCCTTTCTTTTCCCATGCTACCTACCACAATCATTAAGTGCTTTGACTAGTCTAACACCATGATTACTAATTACACTTTATTTAACACATAAGAAGAATCACTCTGAGAGACCGCTAAATCCCTTATCAGCCAGTGCAATCAAACCCTACTTGACAATCTAGAGACCATGAAAGTGCCCCTTAACTTGCCCCAATTAACATAGATGATCACGACGATTGTAGAAGAAGTCCTCCAAAGGAGTTCCGCCTTGAACCCTCCTTCAGCAACTTGAGGTAGAGAAACAAGGTCACTAACTGAACAACTTTGTGAGTCTACTACCCAAAGTACTCAGGGTGGTCATACTAGCGCGAGAGACTGTGAGTATTCCAAAGACGACCTCCAATAGGCCTGAAAGTCGATGAGGAGGACTACTCAGATTAGGAGAACACATTTTTAACTTGAGATCTTGGCCGAACAATTATCAACCATCTTCTGGTCTACACAAGTGGGAGAGTATAGTAGATCTTTCGATTTAAAAGACCACTTGTTCTAGTTCGAGAATGTAGCGCTTTTGTACTAGTACCCTGATGGGGGTGAGGTGTCAAGTGTTCTTAACAACCTTAGTTGGTCCAACTCACAAGAACATGTTGAGCCTAAAAAATGATTCAAACTTTTAATGACTTTATTTCAACATTCCTGTATCATAGAAGTATAAAAAAAGACCTCTCAGTCTATTTAACTTGAAGTAATTAACATGAATAAGAATCACTTTAGAAATATATACAATATTGGTGCGAGGAGTACCAGATGATCGAACCTTAGTTTTGATGATGACATGAAGTTCAAGTTAAGTATGTGGGTGGACTAACAAAGTTGATCTAGTGTGTAGGGAGCACAAGAAAGTTCTAGTTGAGGTTAGGCAAGATAAAAGTCCTAGTTGCAAGCTAGACAAGGGCAAGTTCTGGTCTGAAGGATCAGGCAAAAAACATAGTGTAGGATCGTTGGAATACGCAAGAGGGGGGTGAATAGCGTGTTGTCGATTTTCTTGTTCGTTCATTTTCTATCAGAATACTAAGCAACGGATTAGATAAAAATGCAAAAGACTCACGAATTTACTTAGTTCTTAACCCCCAGGGTTAGTACGTCCAAGGCCTATGTACAGGAGATGTCTGTCTACTAGTGGTCTCCTTTCCAAACGTCGTTCAGAGATGGAGAAACCCGTCTTACAGTCCATAAATTGTAGCAATAATAAAATAATGAAAGTAAATACAATAATAAGGAAATCAAATTCTTGTTACCGATATGGAAGTCCTCCTTCTAGATCTTCCTCGGTTGCAAGAACTTGGCCTCGTTCGCGTTCCAAAGCACTAATAGATGAGAAGGAAAGTTTCTGGCTTGAATATGTTTGTTTGTGCACTCTCCCCTCCTTTTATACTACTCTTGAGTTAACTCCAGTGCTGATCTGAGTCGACTCCAGTCGACGTGGCAGATAAACCTTCTTTCTGCTCGTTATCCACTGTCTGAGTTGACTCGGGTGCATCTCAGTTGACTCCAAGCTCCACTCAAGTTGACTCAAGCTACAGTTAAGTTGACTCCAAGACACTTTTTGTAGAGCTCTGAAAGGACTTCGAAACGCATCCGATCGTGCCTCGTTCTGAGTCCCGAGTCAAAAGTTATGATCCGTTGAAATCGGACTCCTCATGTGTTGCCCCTGCATCATGATTCCTGCAAGATAAGCATGCAAACAAAGCAACACATCCTACCCTTATTTTGTGGCTAACTTCAGATTTCTACCGAAATCCTGAGTTAATCTGATGCCTACCATTCCACTCCGGGAATGCGCCCTTACCCACTCTATTCGAGAGAATTTACCTTTGTCAACCAAGTCCTCTTGACTTGTTAGACTTTTGCTTGGCTCTGTCCTCAGCCCCTTGGATTTGTGTTGTGGCTCGGTCCTCTCTGACCAGGCCAAACTTTTGTTGTGACTCGATCCTCCTGATCAGCCCAGACTTCTACTACGATTCGGTCCTCTAGACCAGCCTAGACTTCTGTTGTGACTCGGTCCTCTTACCAGCCCAGACTTCACCTAATGCTTTGACTCTACCAAGACTTTCGCCTGATCCTCCAAATCATGACTTCCCTTTGCCTAGCCTACAACTAGGACTTTCCCTTGCCTAGCTTCACTCACCAGGACTTCCCTTGCCATATCTTCCAGATCAGGACTTTCACTGCCTAGTCTAACCAACTAGGACTTCTTGCTAGTCATCTGACTAGACTTCACTCACTTCCATACATCCAAACATCAAGTCTTGTTTAGATCATTCCTTGGTCAAACTGATCAGACTTATATATATTGTCAAACATCGAAATCCTAGGAAAGATCTAGTGCTTCTTGCTTCTTGCACTAACAATCTCCCCCTTTTTGATATTTGACAATTTCTTAAATTAATATAGGTTAGGGTTTAATATCTTGGAGAAGTCTAGATTATTAACTTAAATTCCCTTCTCTCCCTTTTCATATATCAAAAAGATTTTAACCACAACCTCAGGGCCCTTTGTTAACCACAAAGCAATCTCCTTGTGTTTTAGGATTTGACTCAACTTAAAAGAATAATGGATAATAATTTTTAAAGTATGGTTTGAAATAGAGTATTTTCAAAAAATAAGTATTTTCAAAATAGATGGATTTTTAAAAAACTACTTATTATCCTTTTTAAATTAGAATCTCCCCCTTGACTAGACACGTCCTTAGGGTCCTTTGTTAACTATAAAGCAAACTCCCCCGTGTGTCTTAGGGTTTAATCCTAAATTAAAAGAATAATAGATAATAATAATTTATGAAATATTATTTTTCAAGATATTTTAAAATAGTTTTGTAAGAGTGTTTTCAAAATAGGTAGGTTTTTGAAAAACTAATTATTATCCTTTTAATTCAGAGTCTCCCCCTGAGCTAGACATGTCCTCAGGGTTCTTTGTTAACCACAAAGTAACCTCCCTGTGTGTCTTAGGGTTTGACCCAAAATAAAAAGATAATGTATAATAATTTTTGAAATGTAGTTTTGAAATAATTTTCTTTGCCCTTTTTTTAAAAATAGTTTTGCTCTTTTAATTTTGAATCTCCTCCTAAATCTAACATTTTCTTAGGGCTCTTTGTTAATCACAAGGTAAACTCCCTAAATGTCTTAGAGGTTAATCTAAATCAAATCGAGCAAATAATTTTATAATTTTCAATGTTGAACTTTTAAGTTTGGACTCCCCCTAAATCTGACACTCCCTTAGGGCTCCTTATTGACCACAAAGCAATCTCTCTATGTATCTTAGGGGTTGTTCCAAGTTAAAAGAATAATTTATAATATATTTTGTAAAATAATAGTTTTCAAAATAATTTTAAAATTTTTATAGTTTGTTTTTAAGAGGTCTTTTAAATATGAAGTCTTTCAAGAATGACCTCCCCCTGAACTAGACACTCTCTTAGGACATCCTTGTTGACCACAAGGATTTTCTGCCTATGTGTCTTAGAGTTCTTAGACTTAGTGTTGACCTAGAGGTTTGTGTTTAATGTGTTGGTCAACCAAGTTTTCAAATATATAATGTTTTGAAAATTATAGTATAGATACACCCAGTAAGCACGAATTTCAAGTAAATATCAAAATTTAAAAAATAGTTTTTATAAAAGTATTTATAATAATTTTTGAAATCCTTTTTCAAAACATTGTATTATAACGTCCTTATCATCTCACCCATTTTAAGTGCCTCAGTACATGACAAACAAGGGTTACTTTATAGGTTCTGTGAGATGAGGTATCGATTTTATCTTTATTAAATTTAAGTTAATTTCTAATGAATGTTTGACCTTGTGTGAGATTCATGTTTAACCATCAATCAATTAAGTCCATATTTCAAGAATTACTTTTCAGTCAGTGACGAGGCACATAGGCCTTCTTGGGTATCGAAATAACGACCACGTTCTAAGATAAAACTGATTCAAGAATTTATGACCTTAACCAATTTCTTGAGAAACCTTGATCTAACTAGTCTAAGATGTGGCGAGATAGCTTTAGTCAGTTCCACTTAGCTAAGCAGACCAAGCAAGGTACTTCTTACTCCACTTGACTACCCAGACCAAGCATCTCTAACGTACTATCATCTCGCCCCACCCTAGTACTATGTTGTCAAGTGTCAATAATTCATGTGTCCTTAACTAACCATTCTAAGTTAAGTAGAAAAAATAAAAATGATGACATGACATGTTATATGTATTTAAAATAACGCAGATGCATGTCATGACAATTATGCATGAGTTAAATAATTCACGTAACTTTTAATTTCTAAGAATATATCAAATTCTCGATTTATACATTTCGTGTGGACCCGCGAATGTGGCAACTCACTTTTGACACACTTTGAGTTTTATTTTTATTGTTTCATTTGATAATATTTTTATTTAGTTTTATAATTAAAAATAATTTTGATTTAATTTAATTTAATATTAATTTTAATTTATTTTAATTTAATTTATTTTATTTTAATTTAAATTAAATTAAATTAAATTAAATTAAATTAAATTTAATTTTAATTTAATTAATTTAATTTAATATAAAATTTAAAAGTATTTTAATTTTAATTTAATTTAATTTAATTTAATTCAAATTTAATTTTAATTTTAATTTTATTTCTAGTTTAATTCTGGATTACTAGTTTAATTTTGAATTATTAATTTGTAGTTTTTAGTTTTAAATTAATTTGTATCGTTTAATTAATTTTATTAAGTTGATAAAATTTTTAAGATTTATATTTGATTTGTTAAAATTTATAAAATTATTTTCCTAAATTTTAGGATTTAATTTCAAATTTTATTTTCTTAGTTTTTTAGAATTATTAATTTTATTATTTAATTTTAAATTTTTATTATTTAATTTAGAAGTTATCTTGATGAGTTTTAAAATTTTTTTATTATTAGGATTATCTTGATTATTTAATTTTAAATTATTAAGTAAAATTGAATTGTTCAATTTATCTTGATGATTATTAATTTTATCATATTTAGTTGAATTATTATTAATTTTTTAAATTATTAAATTATTTAAAATTGAATCATTAACTAAATCCTTATCTTGGTTGAATGAGTTAAAGAATTAGTCTAATTTTTTATTTATTTGAGATAAATCTAAATTAATTAAATTTGAGTTATTAATAATTGAATTTGTTAAATTTGAATTAGTTAAATTATTTTTTAATTTATATTTGTTAATTAATTTATCCAAATTAGATAAGTTTTCCGTTCTATGTTTGAATTTTTCAAATTAGAAAAATTCAAGTTTGAATTATTTAATTATTATCTAATATTTTTAGATCTGACTTTTTCAAATTTGAATTGTTCAAATTTGATTTAGTCAAATTATTTAAATTTATATCTAAGTTTAAATTTTCTGATTTATCTAAATTTGACTTTTTCAAATTTAAAATTTTCAAATTTATCTTATCTAAATTTGAATTTTTTATATTATCTAAAATTTCAAATTTATCTAGATTTGAATTATTTAAATTGACTTTTTCTAATTTTTCTAAATTTTTTAAAAAAATTATCTAAATTTGTAGAAAAGGTAAATCTAGCATGTGCATGCAACCTAGGGGTATTTTTGTAATTTAATTAACTTATCGAAATCGTTTCCCTCAATTCTGACTTTTTTGCCGTCTTCCTCTCCGGGCATCGGTTTTTGTAGTGGCCTCGTTTTTGGCACTTGAAGCATTGGATGTGTTCCTTACTTTTCCGGACTCTTGGCATCGATTGTTCCTTTGCCGCCGGTGGTACCGTCCGAGTCTTACGAGTAGGACACTTATTTTTATAGTGTCCTCTCTCCCTACACTTAAAATAAATAATATGCAATTTTAAATGAACTTTGAAATTACCTTACTCCCCCTCCATCTTTGCTGTCTTTACTCCCTTGGCGGTTAGTCCAACCAAGAGTGCACCGGCTTTGATACCAATTGTAGGATCACTGGAACACGCTAGAGGGGGGTGAATAGCGTGTTGTCGATTTTCTCGTTCATTCGTTTTCTATCAGAATACTAAGCAGCGGATTAGATAACAATGCAGGGGACTCGCGGATTTACTTGGTTCCTAACCCCCCAGAGTTAGTACGTCCAAGGCATATGTACGGGAGGCACCCGTCCACTAGTGATCTCCTTTTCGAACGTCGTTTGGAGGCGGAGAAACCCGTCTTACGGTCTGTAAATTGTAGCAACAATAAAATACTGAAAGTAAATACAATAATAAGTAAATCAAACTCTTGTTGCTGATCTGAAAGTCCTGAGCGCCGCGCACTCCTCCTAGGTCTTCCTCAGTTGCAAGAACTTGGCCTCGTTCGTGTTCCAAAGCACTACTAGATGAGGAGGGAAGTTTCTGGCTTGAATATGTTTGTTTGTGCACGTTCACCTCCTTTTATATTGCTCCTAAGTCAACTCCAGTGCTGATCTGAGTCGACTCCAGTCGACGTGGCAGATAAATCTTCTTTCTGCTCGTTATTGTTGGGATATATACTAAAAGCCTAGCTTTTGTATGAACATCCGTTATGGAATATTCTGAAATGAAAATCATATTTGATCAATGTTTGCATTTAGTTTGCATGCAAGTGTCCATTTAATCTATATTGTAGATAAACATGGTGTGCGGAGTCACACACAGAAGACCATGTTA
>JBBMKF010472914.1:0-10388 GCA_037834155.1 Curcuma caesia | reverse complement strand
CTCTTTTATATTTTTGCTTCCGCTAATCTCTGTGCAGAGAAAGATCAAGAAAAATCGAGAAACGCTATTCACCCCCCTCTAGCGAACCAACCGATCCTAACACCACCTTCATCACTATCATCTCCATCCATCGCCACCACTGGAAGGAAGGAAAGGGGATTCTCTCTTCAATCCGGCCATTCTCCATCCACTGAGGAGTCAAGGGGATTCTCTTCTCCACCACATCATCTCACCCGTCGCATCAACCATGGGGATTGCATCAAAGTTGAAGATTTCTTCCTTTGCCGCACCTTCCGTGGAGTTTTCGTCGCTTCACATCCACCTCCGACCAAGGACTTAGGGAGATTCATTAGATTTACTCTACTTTCCATTTCTGAACACAGATTCAATTATGTATGTTAAGTGTTTGTTAAATTTCCTCTTACAGTTTTGGATGTTAATTTTCCTTAGCTTTCTCTTGATTGTTCGTGCATGCACTTGTGTACTTTGTTGAAGCACTTGTTTACTTTGTTGATGCAATTTATTCTTAGAACTTTTGTATTAGAAATGTTGTTTATAATGCTTAGTATTCTTTTCATTATTTAGATTTAGAATTTAATACAACCCCCCGGTCCAATCCAAACAGAAAATTCAAATCCCCAATTGTCCAATAACCACTAGGATTATCGCACACCGTCTACAATCGTTGGGAGACGACTCGAGTTATCCTATACTACTTTAGTTAGGGTATTCGGTATAAATTAAGTTGGTGTGCTCATTTTAGACGACAATCTGAGCCTCACATCACTCGGCTTGATGATAGCATTCCGGATGGAAGATATAAAGTCATCCAACGAAACACACATATGCAAATATAATCATAAATAAGATATAAATAACTTCATACATTTTGAATGACGCGGAGTGAAAATAACATCAACTAACAACCTTGAGTAAGGTTGCCTCTACTTATATCCACGCCGAGATCTCCTCGAAATGACTTCTCTAACTCACGTGTCATGTCTCCGCTTCGATACTAGTTAAAGGGGGAGATATGTGATTCGAGAGAGGGCCTACAATCTGATTTCGTATTCGGCGGCTCAAAGCAACTCGACGATACGAATCAGATTGAACAGAGGGGATCACATCTTCGTTCGAAGGTCGTATGGTTCGCTGTTAAGAAGGAGAAGCAAACATATATGGTGTGGATGTTCCAGTGGCAACAATTGTAGGATCGATGGGTGTGCCAAAGGGGGTGAATAGCGTGTTCATTATTTTCGTTCGTTCGTTCTATTATAGAGACTAGCAAAGGAATTAGAGGAAGAGACAAGAACACGCAGATTTACTTAGTTCCTAATCCCCCAGGGTTAGTACATTCAAGGTCTATGTACGGAAGATGCTTGTCCACTAGTGATCTCTTTTCCAGACGTTTGTCTGGAGGTAGAGAAACTTGTATCACAGTCCAATCAATAATAAATGAAAATACAAATGTAAGACTTAAGAAAAGAATAAACCAAACGTGTGTAGTAGCCGATCTGGAAGTCCTGAGCGCCGCGCACTCCTCCTAGAACTTCTCTAGTTAGACAAGCCTGACTCCGTTCTTGTTCAGTAGTACCGTAGGATAAAGAATGACACATAGAATAGTTAATTCACTTGGGGTGCACGTTGAGGCTCTTATAAAGACCTTTCCGGACGTTTGGATTCTTATCCGAGCGCATGAATCTTATCTGATCTAATCCAATCTCTTCGGTCTTTATCAGGGGTGATTCTTCTTGATCCAGGCGCTTGGAACCTCTCTAGGTACTTAGAGGCTGAGGTGTCCCGATCACTGGGACTCTGTCATCTCATCTGCCTTACTGGCCCATTCGGTTGACGTCTGATCGCCTGGATACCATTCAAGCGCTTGGACCGTCTGATCGCTTGGAGTAACATCCGAGCGCTTATATCCAGTCAACTTGGGTTTGACCTAAGTTGACTCAGGGCTTGGTTTGGTTGCTTCTGTTTGCTCCTTTTATGCTTCCTCCATCTTGCTTCCATCTCCTGATCCCTACAAGATCAGCATATAAACAAACAAGCAACCGAAGCCTACCTGTAGTCCGTCTAACCTATTAGGCTCACCTAAGTCTTACCCTGTAGGTCTAACCTACTAGCTTACCCATGTCTAACTTCCTATTAGGACTAATTACTTTCATGGTAGACTTCCCACCTACTAAACATCCAGTTTGAACTTTCCCTTAACCTCTAATTAGGACTAATCACTTTTCTAGGTAGACTTCTCACCTGTCAAACATCCAGTTTGCCCTTTTTCTTGCCTAACCTCTAGTTAGGACTAGTCACTTCCCTAGGTAGACTTCTCACTTGTCAAACATCTGGTCCACCCTTGACTTGCTTGGACTTTCCCTTTTCCAGTCCTCCAAACTAGATCTTCCTTGCCCAATCCTCCAGATCAAGACTTCTTCTGCCTAGTCTCCAGCTAGGACTTTCCCTGCCTAGCCTCCAACTAGGACTTCTTCTTGCTCGATCTAATCGATTAGGACTTCTCGCTAGTCTTTTAGTCAAACTAACTTGACTAGACTTCACTCACATCCAAACATTAGGTCCTATTTAGATCAACCCTTGGTCAAACAGATCTGATCTAGGTGTATTGTCAAACATCAAAACTTTGGAGATAAACTAGTGCTCCTTTCACCAACAATAATTGCCCTGAAATAAAAAATAAATCGAAAGGAAGAAGGGATACCTTTCTCTGGAGAAACAACTATTGCTTCTCCTTGCGTTCCTTGCTTCCATTCTAGTTTCCAACTTCCACTGGCTTCGAAACGGTCGTCCCTTGTGAGGTACTGATCCTAGGTGGATTAGAAATTGAAGGTAAGCTTTGGAATATGCTTCTTGGTCAGTGGAAACAAGAAGCCTTAGCTTATTAGCGACGACAACAAGAAGAGAACTTCTTGTTGTGGGCGGTTGCAAGAGAGAAAGAGGATGAGTTTTGTTAGATTTTAAAAATCTAATAATTAGGTTTTTAATTCCTATAAATAACTCTTCATAAGAAATATATTTATAGATGTTTAATAGAAAAAAATTTGTTAAGAAATATTAATAGAATCTGTTAAATCAAACTCCTATCTTTTAGTCTCAAATTTGGTTCAAAACCAAACCGAGTTTCTTAGGCGGCAAGGATGAAGAGGAGCTACGGTTTTAAACTAAAAAATTACGTTTTAAATCTTATAAATAACTCTTCATAAGAGTTATATTTATAAACATCTAACATGTTGGTGCAAGGAGCACTAGTCTATCCTCAAAGTTTCAATGTTTGATAATACACTTAGGTCTGATCAGTTTGACCAAGGGTTGATCCAAACAGGACTTGATATTTCGATGTGAGTGAAGTCTAGTTAGGTTAGTTTGACCAGAAGAATAACTTCCTAATTAGGTTGACCGAGCATGGAGAAGTACTAGCTAGAGGCTAGGTAGGGAAAGTCCTAGTTAGAGGCTAGGAAGGGAAAGTCTTGCTTGGAGGTTGGACAAGGAAGTCCTGTGAGTGAAGTTGGGCAAGAAGTCCTAATGAGTGAAACTGGATAAGGAAGTTCTAACTAGAGGTTAGACAAAGGAAAGTACAAACGGTCAAGGGTGATCAGATGTTTAGTAGGTGAAAAGTCTACTTATAAAAGTGACTAATCCTATCTGGAGACTAGGCAAGAGAAAGTCTAAATAGGTTAAGGGTGATCAGATGTTTGTCAGATGGAAGTCTACCTATGGAAATGACTAGTCCTAACTGAAAGTTAGGTATGAGTAAGCCTAATAGGTTAGGCCTACAGGGAAAGACTTAGGTAAGCCTAGTAGGTCAGACAGATTACAGGTAGGCTTAGAATGTTTGTGTGTTTGTATGCTTATCTTGCAAGAACTAAGAGTTGGAAGCAAAATTGAAGAAGCATAAGAGGAACAAACAGAAGCAATCGAATCAAGCTTGGGGTCAACTCAAATCAAACTTGAGTTGAGTAAATCTGGGCACTCAAATGTTACTCTAGACGCCCGAATGGTCCAGGCACTCCTAGATGGTCCAAGTGTCCGGATCAAAAAGAATTATCCCCGATAAAGACTGAAGAGATCAGATCAGATCGGATCGGCTCAGAGTACCTGGAAAGGGATCCGGGCACCCAGAAGTGTCTTTATAAGAAGCTTCAATGTGCACCATAAGAAAAATATGAATAGCTACAATCATTCATCCTGTGGTTCTGCTGACATGAACGACATCCTGTTCGTGCGACCAAGGAAGCTCCATAAAGGGTGTGACGTGCTCAAGGGCTTCTAGATCGGTTACACAAGAGTTTGCTTTTTATTAAGTTGTCTTATTTGTACTTATTCTTTATTATTATTTTGGACTATAAGACGGGTGTCTCTATCTCCGAAAAAGTTCTAGAAAAGAGACCATTAGTGGACGAGCACCTTTCTATGCATAGGCTTTAGATGTACTAATCCTAGGGGGTTAGAAACCAAGTAAAAATTTATGAGTCTCTTATGCTTGTTATTACTAATTCTACTGTCATTTTTTGTGTAAATGTAAAGTCGAACAAACAAAAGAACATGTTATTCACCCCTTCTCTAGCACACACTAGTCCTATATAATGGGTTTGGTTTGCTAACCAAAAATCCACATCCATTAACCCAAAAGTCTAAACAGCTAAACTTAACTTTAGTTCACAATCAAACTATATTGGTTCAAAATCAAATCATATTTAATTAAAATTAAATCAATTTAGTTTATAATTAAATCAAATAGGACCCACTTTGTCTTCAAAAGATGTGGCCCATCCACGCTTCCTTTCCAATAAAATATCGTCTATATTTATCGTTTATCTAGTCCAACTAAACTAGTTTCTCTTGATTTGAAAATCCAATTCTCAAACTTATTTTATGTCTCTTGGAGAAAACTCATAGTGTATGTGACCTTATATGTTCTCAGTTTATATTAGTCATTTATAATTAATCATTAATTACGGATCAATCATGAGTGACACCTAATAGTATATCATGACCCCTAATTAACTAAAAAATCATAGTTGATTCCAGAACTACTTCTGACCCTTCAGCAACTACAATTGAATGTGCTTCTGTTCCTTTCAATATCTTATACGTGGTTAGTTCAGGATATAGTCTATATGTCAGTCCTCAGTAGGCTAATTATGTCACATCTAGCCCAAGTTATAGTTCCTTGTCCCGCGTATTCTAGTTACTCAAAACAACTGTCCAAAAGAACTATCCTTTTAACATGTTATTGCTTTGGCCAAAGACTTATGAGTAACAATCCTAACAAACGGTCATAGGGTATATGCCTCCTAATTAAAGGAGTGATGAATCCTCTCTTGGCTACTCAAACACCTTCGGATACTTCGACTTATACCCAATCATCCTGGGTCCACACCTCTATAGAGACGCTTGTTTAAGATGTCAAAGTATAAGTCTCCATGATCAAGATAACTTGAATACCTCAAGTCAGAGGAAACTTGCACTCGAACTGCAATGAAATCTTTATAGATATTCATAGAACCACATAAAATCTTATGGCAGGTCACTTCCTATGAACTAGTTACCCTTAACAAGCATCCATATATTAACTCTCAACATTCTAATATTTTTAGTCAGTGAGGATCAACTGCTTGGCAAAACTAAGAAGTCTAATATATGTTAATTTCACAGAATTGATGATGTCCAATCTCATTAATTCATCGACTAGGAAATATTTCAATACGTACATAATTATACATGTAGAGATATCCACTAATTATGATCTAATCACAATTTCTCTCATGCTATGCATTATATTGTGGATATCAATAATTGAATTTAAGATCAAATTAAATACATAAAGAATGCATACTCAAATAGTAATTTTATTTATTTAATAAATAGTATAATATTTAAGACGATTGTCTTATGACACCTCTCAAATATAATAACCTAGACCATCCGGGCGTCCGGAATCTAATTTTCTAGATTCTCACTTTTCTATATCACAAAGTTAGCACAATAAAATACAATGTAGAAAATTAAGTTTAGACAATTTTATAACTGTGTGGTCTTGACTTTGGATTTCCAATAAAATCCTAGGTCAGACCAATGTCTACTATTCCCTTCAAGAGAATACACCCTCACATACTCTTATAAGGAGAGTTACGTTTTGCCAAACATCCAATCCTCCAGATCTGTTTGAACTTTCTGCTTAGCTTTTGATCCTATAAACCCCAGGATTTTCTTTTGATGTTTGATCCTCGTTGACCCATCGACCTGCTGGATGTTCGGTCCACTGATTCACCTAGACTTCCTGCTTGGTGTCCTTGAATTGCCAAGACTTCTTACCTAATCTCACTTACTAGGACTTCTTGCCTATCCTCCAACTATGGCTTGCCTTATCTAACTTCCAACTAAAATTTTCCTGTGCTACCTACACACTTAGATTATCTCATTAGTACAGAATATAATCTTAACTTGAACCTTTTGCCATGATTAAAACACATGCTCGATTATTCGGTGCTCCTTGCACCAACAAAATAAGCTTTGAATGAGATGTAAACTAGAAAAGCAGTTGGACTAAATGATGTCCCAATAGAGGTATGGAAATGCTGATAGAATGTTTTTGTTGTTAAATTATTTTTATTTATTTATTTATCACTCACATTCTTCAAAATTAAAATTTATAATTAACCAAACCCCTAATTATCACTCAAGTAATATAGTAGAGGTCTGGGTCGTCTCTCATGGAATTAATGATGAAAATTTATCTTAGATACATAGTGGGGGATTTTTATTATTACTGACCTTATTCATTCCTAACTATCTATAAGATCCATTTATTAGCAATTAAATCTTATAATCAACAAGAGAATATTAATTATACACAATTTACAACTCAAAACCTATTATACATTCCTAATTACAAATCATTCACACTACAACCCATTTTACAATATTAACCCTAATTACACAATTACATTGAGCTAACATGAACCGGTTCATAAACACAACAATTATGTATCTACAATTTATACAAGCAAGTCATAAACACAACAATTATATATCTACAATTTACACAAGCAAGAACATGTTCATTATTCACAATTCATGGCCACCACAACACTCATTATTATACAACCTTAACATGAACATGTTTCATCTACAACAACAACCTATTCTATAATTTTAATTCATTATCACAAGTTTAACATACAACATGGATTTCACATCATGCAGCATACAACAATTAAAATACAACATACAACAGTTATAATATACAACATTCAACACTAATACACATAACATACAATACAAAATACTTTATTCATAAACATTAATCAAATTCACAATCATCAATTTACACTTGCATAAAAACAACTATAACATCATGTAACCAGCTACAATCAATTCCAAACAACTCATTCAAGATCCAATTCCAATTGAACCAAATAACCACAATTCTAAGCAAATCATTCAACATCCAATTGAAGTACTCAATTAAAATCAAACAAATCAACAAAATTAGGTGTTTTTGATGTTGTAATCAGAACAGAACAGAGCAAGAACAAGGAAAGAACAAAGCTAAGTTAGAATTAGGGTTAGTGTTTTAGGGTTTCCCCCCAATCGAGCACCAAACAGAGGAAATAGGACTCTAGTGGATTTTGCGCCAACAGGAGTGAGGACCTCGCCGGAGCTGGACTAATTCGGCGAGGATTGATCGGAGAGCTGAGATTTGGAGCTCCACCTCCTACCCTAATTCCTGTCGTCCATGAACAGAAGATCAAAACAAGAAAGAAAATGGAATCCTTACCTTGCTTTTCCGGTGGATGGAGGATGATCGGAGCCAAACAAAATCTCCCTCGCGTTCGAAACCACGTCGGCAAAGGCGACCGCTGCTCCTAGCTTTGGTGGATGACAGAAAGCTCACGGGAGAACCACTCACGCCTGACATCCCTGTGCAATAGGACCGTCGTGCACCAGTCGCTGGAGAACCACTCATAGCCACCGTCCCGCGATCGACGAGGATAAAGAACCTCTCGCCTTTAAACCACGTCAGCGAGAGCTCCAGCGGTTGCGTCAGCGCTCGTTGACCGCAGCTACTGCCGGCGCCACTCATTTGCTAATCGGGAAGAAAAGTAAAGAGAAGAATCGTGACGGAGCTTGGTAAAGAAGAAGGAGAAAGTCGTGATGAGAAGCTACAGTGAAGACCTAGCGCCCGAGTCCCCCTCGCAATGAATCGGCTGATCCCTTTTAAGCACGTGTTGAACCAGCTGAACCCAACTCACATTGAACCCAAGCCGAGCCAGAACTGATTTTAAACCGAGTAGAGTCAAATTGAATCCGATTTAAACTAGACTCGAACCAAGATTGATTTTTCTCCAAATTAGACCTGTTTGTGGGCTTTTTGAATTGAGTTCCTTAGTCTGATTTCAATTCTTTGCCATTTAGTTTGATTGCAACTTTTTTTTTAAATTATTATCTTCATCCTAATATTTTATAAAATTAAATACTATAAATTAATACTCATAAATTATCATAAATTAATAATAAATGGAATGAAGACCTAAAATTCATCCAAGATAAAGAAATAAGCTCAAAACTCAATTTATGACATAAAATATGATCAAAACAATCTAATATAATCCTAATTAATCCTGTCAAAAAGTCACTTATCAAGTGCCTAAGGAAATAAGGTATTGAATGACTTATAAAGGTATTTAATCTGATATTAAAAACTAAAAAATATCTGATCAGTGGAAGATAAGTACTTTAATTATCTTATATAAGAATAAAGGAGATATATAAAATTATGCAAACTATAGAGGTATTAAACTAATGAGTCATACTATAAAATTTTAGGAAAGAGTAATAGAAAAAATACTAAGAAAGGAGGCCACGGTGATTGAAAATCAATATAAATTTATACTTATAAGGTCGACATATAGAAGCTATACATCTTCTCAGATAACTAATTGAAAAGTATCGGGAATAGAGACAAGACTTACATATGATATTTGTTGAACTAAAAAAAGGCTTATGATAGAGTTCTAAGGAAAATTATAACGAGAATTTTAGAAAAGAAAGGTATTAGTATAACATATATTGAACTAATTAAGGATATAAATAAGAATGTAATGACAAGAGTAAAGATTTTAGAAAAATTAACCGAAGCATTTTCCATAATGATAGGATTAAATTAATGATCAACTCTAAGTCCCTATTTGTTTTATATAAATCATAGACGAGTTTACTGGACACATCCAAGATATGGTGCTGTAATGCATGTTATTTACAAATGATATTATTTTGATAGATGAGACACATGAAATAGAAAATGTTAAACTCGAATCTTAGCGAGAAACACTAAAAGTGAAAGATATTAGATTTAGTAGAGTAAAGACAGAATATATAGAATTTAAGTTTAATAATATTAGACGTAATAAAATAATTGTTAAGATAGGAGATGATGAGTTATCTGTAATTGAGTATTTTAAGTATTTATTATCATTTCTATAAAAGGATGTGTAGGATCGGAAACACGCTAGAGGGGGGGTGAATAGCGTGTTTGCACGTTTTTCGATTTTCCGATAAAACTCAAGTACGAAAACGGAAGCGATTACTTAATAATAGCGAAAGCAATAATTAATTACACGAAAGTAAATGACTCGGTTTGTTTTTACTTGGTTCACAGCGCAACGCTGCTACTCCAAGGCCCACGGTCCTTGACCGTTTACTTTGGGCAATCCACTAAGATACTTGCCCCTTACGGCAGCAAGTATATCGAAAAAATCCGGTACAATAATCGATTACAAAATGATTGCTGGAATTTAAGTACACTTTTTGTTACCGATTTTTCGATTCCCCGGAGTTGCGACTTCGGCGTCTCGGTGTCCGTTGAAGTAGCTTGAAGCAGGTGCAGCACCGACGTCGAAGACTGGAAGCTCAGAGGTCGCGGGGAAGGCGAATGAGAGCGAGAATGAGTGAGTGCTCGGCTCCTGCTCGCGGGTGCCTTATATAGTCGACCTGAGTCGACTCAGATCGCCATCTGGGTCGACTCCAGCTGAGGTGGCAGATCAAACTTTATCTCTGTTAACGTTTATCTCGCCTGGGTCGACTCAGCTTGCATTCTGGGTCGACTCCAGCTTCGTTGGCGGCGGAGACGATCAAATCTTGACTCTGGGTCGACTCTGTGCTTGTTCTGGGTCGACTCCAGCAGCGGTGGCGGCAGAGACGATTAACTTTGACTCTGGGTCGACTCAAATTGTTATCTGAGTCGACTCCAGGCCGATTTGGCAGACAACTCGACGCGCAGACCTTGACTTCCGGCTGATTCGGCTGGAGTCGACTCCAGAACCCATCTGGGTCGACTCCAGGTCCGAAAATCAGATTTTCGGCCTGTT
>JBBMKF010472894.1:0-10392 GCA_037834155.1 Curcuma caesia | reverse complement strand
CCCCCCCTGCGCCCCCCCCCCCCCCCCGGTCACACACGTCCACAGTAGTCATGATTTTTTTATTTTTGTTTCGGTTTTAAAACTTAAGGTTTGATCAGATTTTAATAATCAATTCCTAGTTATAGTTGGAGATAATTTAAATAGATTTTATTAAAACCCATAAAATTATCTTATTATTTTTAAAAAATATTCTATTTTTATTTTAAATATTTAGGTTAAATTTTTTATTTTAATTAATATATTTTATATTTTAAAAACATCGGAATTATACCGGCACGGTACGATACAGTATCAAAACTGTATTGTTCCGGTCCGGGACCGAAACCTCGGCATGGCTTAATATTTTAAACCTTGATCAAAGGATACTTAACATGGACAAAATTAATATATAAATCAAACTGGTTGCTTTGCAAGGAAAGTATCCTTGATCAGGATAGAGTCCAAATAGACCAACCAAAGATATTATTCTTTTACAACTATTTGGACCAACTGCTCTAGAATCTTATCGAGCTAATTCAAACAAACCATGACCACTCTTGACCAATCTTAATTTATTTTGTTTCTTTTAAAAGCAATCCTGTAATGCATTTTTGGATCAACCAAGCACAGTCAAATAGTATTGGTGATCCTGGACCTAACCTTAATAATCATAGCAACTTGCTTAAGTGATACAGAAATGCCTCTAAGAAAGGTCAAAAATAGGAAAAGAACGAGTAGTCAAACCAAAGTAGTACTGGCACACAGCAAAAGCTTAAAGGAAATAAGATTTAACTACAGTAAATGAAAACCTGTTCTGCTATGCTTGCTGCTTCAGCATATGCATCTTGAATATTTTCAGCAAGCCTATGGAGAAAAATATTAGATATCCCTCCAGCTGCAACAATAAAAGGACCACTTGCTAGGGTTAGAAGTGCTATCTGCCAACAGTTAACCAAACCAATGATAAGGCCACCAAAGAACGTTGCCATGTTATGAATATAGTTTCCAACCTGTAACAAAATGCAAAATTGCATCATTAGCACAGAATGACAGCATGATGTGAAATTTGGAAGAAAAAAAATCAAGATCTTTTTTTTCTTTCTCGTAAGCATGACTGTAAAAGAGAGAATTGTCTATCACAACATCTTACAACCTTCTCACTTAGAGCAGACTGGATGAGCAGGACATCACTCAGTACTTGACTCACTATATCTCCATTGTTCCCATATGTATCAAAGAAACTCATGTCTTGGTTTAGTAAGACCTGGACATACTTTGACCTTATGACTGCAGTCTGCCTCTCTCCAGTGAGAATCCAGCAAGAGACCTCTACAATCAAGTCAATCATTATATGCATGAAGAACTGCAAGCTACTGAGAATTGACATATTCAAATTTGTTTTGATCATACCTATCCAACCAGCAACCAGAACAGAAATAGAAATATAAACGATGTACAGCACATGCTGCAAATGAGATCCGGATATTAAAGCCTCAAACAATAGATTTGATTTATACAATAATTAAGAACAAAGCAAATAAAGAACAAAGAAATTTTTAAATACAGTTCAACAATTTAACTAGAAACTCACCATCAAGAATATCCTTTCTGATCAAAGGATGAGGATAACTAGAAGAAGAAAACTTTAATGTATAAGCAACAGGATATGTAACCAAAGATCCATAGAGGAGCAACAAATTCAAACAAAACAAATGCAGTGCTTCTGTGAAGAAATTTAGGTATTTGAAGGAGTTGGTGCACATTAGGAATAATATTTGAATTTTGAATATCGAGTGGTTTGATAATCAATTGAGTTATTCGATAATTCATTTGTTTTGGTAGTCAACTAATGATTATTATATTTCCTGAATTATTTAGTTGTTTCCTAGTTTTCATAGGATTAAATCTAGAAAAGTATTCCTGTACTAAGGATTCTGTGTTCCCTTCTCTGTGAGATTTGCTTTGTCTTAGTGCTACGTCAATTGGCATCAAAGTCAAACTCTTAATTCAGCATCTATACTGATTGATCCGATTCCGTCCTTTTTCCAGTTTATCAAAAAAAAAAAAAAATTCTTCCTCTCCATACTTGTGCCCTAGGAAAAACTTCAGCCACTAGTTCCAGCAAATACAATTTTTGACACCAGCTTCCTCTCCATTGCTTTAGTCTCACTGTAAATACCAATCGAAAGGCCTCTATGACCTTCTTCGAGGAGTCAGACTGGATCATTGTCTCTGCGTCAAGCCTTAGATCTCCCACGGTAAAGCTACAACCAGCATCATCAATGCCCACCACAGCAGTCCATGCCACCCACTTCCATGACACTGCAGATGAATCATAGAAACCCTAGTTCTCCTGTAGAATCCATTGTAGCTCTCCTCCAACCTCTATTGCAGTTGTCCGCCACTGACCAGCCACTACAACTATCACACTCATCCTGCATGACATCGAGCTGACAAATTGCTATTTCTCAGTTTCTTGTGCACAACACTAAAGCCTAGCCCCAGCCCCCACTACTTAAAATATTGGTGACTGCAAGCTTCCAACCTCCTTTATCCCTAATGGCAATGCCGAGCATGTTCAGAAAAAGCATTTCTAGCACCTTAGGCCACACACGAAACATCCTCAAACTTCTGGAAATATTCCAGATTAGACCTCTAATTTGTAAATTCGTGATTATCTCCCTGTCAAAATTCTTGATCTTGTTCAAACAGAAAATTTTATTCAAAGGTCACATGGTGCCAACTTCACAGCCAAGATACTCACATCAACTCAATAATTTCATTCTTTCATTTAAAAATTTCTTGTTTAATTTAGTTTCTTTAGTTGATTGCTAGGCATTTATTATTTTCACACATACCATTTGTTCTCTCCCATTCAAAAAAAAAATACTATCTTTTTTATTTGCTTAGTTTATACTTGTTCCTTTGATTTATTGAGTTAATGTTATAATTTTCATTATTTGTCAAACTTTTACATTGGTCATAACAAAAAAAATCCACTATATGTAGATGGTAGATTATGTAAACTATTAGAATACGAGTCTAAGACCCTACAATCTAGAATAGCTGAACTAGACAATTTAATAAGCATGTTGTGAGAGTATTCAACAAATTACTAAAGGAAAAATGATACTAAGCCAATAGATCATACACCTCATATAGCAAGGTCAAATAAATCATTATTATTATTCCACTATGGAAGAAATACTATCTGGTTGTTCAAACTTAAAGACCCTAGTTTCAATGGTCGTCTAGACCCAAACATATTTCTCAATTGGGTCGCTAAAATAGATGACCATCTTAACTTTGTAGAATATGAGCCAAATCAAAAAGCATGATTTGCTAAAATTAAATTTGTTAATTAGCTGAAGAAGTACTAGCAAAATGGTTAGGATTATTGCATACTAAGAGATAGAACCCATCACAACCTAGGTAGAGATAAAACAAAAATCGATAGAGAAGTACATTCCAACAAACTTTAAAGATCATGAATGATCCATGTGGATTAGCCTCACACAATTATCCCTAAGAGAAATAGAGCACCAGAGTAAGTTCGAGGACTTGTATAATCCTATATTAGACTAGAGAATCCCTTATCCATTTCATCAATAGACTTTGACTAAAGTCTAATAAAAAGTTAGGTTATTTGCTTCAACATCAATAGAAGAAGCTTGGCATAAGGTCATAAAGATTGAGCAATTGTTAGCACCTCCACCTTCCAACCATTAGACTCCTCTTTATAGGGTGTCACTAAAATCAAAAAAGCAATTAGCTCGAGTCACCCTGTAGTTGTCATCTAGCGAGCAGAAGCTGTCATACAAACCCCTAATAGACGAGAGAATCTCAATTATAGTATATAATGCTATAATTGTCATGGCAAGAGTCACATAGTATCAAAATGGCCTTAAAAAATTCTACCATAAGATCCCAAACACAACCCTCAAAATGAAGTAACATAGTATCTTATTCCGAGTCCTTTAAATGAACATCTAAAGACTAAGGGAGGTGAGGGTAAGACTATAAGGTTGCACATAGTATTACATTTTGTTTACACCCACAATTAATGATATGCAGCAACGAACTAGCATCTTCAATAGTGCAAAGTGTGAAAACAAGGCTTGCAAAATTGTCATTGTCAGTGGAAGTTGCATCGATGTAGTTTCCACACAAGCTCTCTCTAAAATACAAGTTACATCAAACGATATCAAAGTCACCAGTATCTGAACCCTTTCAGAATAGGCTCATATACCAATAAAGTAAATGCAATGTTTTACCCATGAGTTTTTCTCATGTCATCATACATCAGCCTTTGCCTTTAAGATCTCTTTATTACTCATTACGAGAGAAAAAACACATATTTATTCAATTAAAATGGGTGAAATGTTAGGTTGTACTCAGCCAACCCAAATGACCCAAAGCCAATCCTAAGCCTATAACAAAGCCAGGCTAGTGACAAATACGAGAGAGGAAACACTTATTTATTCAATTAAAATGGGCAAAATGTTAAATTGTACTCGACCAACCCTAACGACCCTGAGCCCAATGCTAAGCCTATAACAAAGCCAAGCTAGTGACAAAGCTAAGCCCACCTTCTAAGCAAACCCTTCAATTTCTCAGTTTATCTCAATTTAAAATAAAAGGTAAGGAGTTGAGGATAATGAGAATTTTAGTAGCATAAGATCTTAGCCCTAGTTCCTCACCAAACAACCACTCCCATAAGTCAAAAAGATTCTATAAAAGTTTTAGGATAACTCATGAAGAGTTACCAATGAAATTCCCCACTTATGTGTATGATCTTTCATGTCATAAACTTGGTTCCAAGATCACAACTATTAAATCCCCCATATGACCATATAAAAATGTTGAATTAAATAAGCAAATCGAAGAATTTTTACAAAAAGGCTTCGTTAGGGAGAGCTTAAGTACTTGTGTCATCCATGTTTTATTGACAACTAAAGCACATGATTCTTGGAGAAAATATATTGATAATCATGTCATCAACACGAACACTGTTAAGTATAGATTTCTTATTCCTAGAGTTGATGACATACTTAATTTGATAGTAGGAGCTCAATGATTCCATAAGATTGACTTGGATAATGGATAACAAAATTAGTATTAGGATTGGTCACAAGCGGAACCTATTTTTAAGATACAAGACTATATGAGCAGTTGATCATGCCCTTTGAACTTTCAAAAGCCCCTGATACTTTTATGAGGTAGTGAACCAAGTTATGAAACCCTTTTATAGAAATAGTTCATGTAGTCTAAATTAATGACATCCTAATATAAAGTATGACACACAACACCCCCTACGATACATTGAACTCATTCTTAAAACCCTTAGAAGCAAAAAGTTGTTTATCAATGTAAAGAACTGTTTCTTCTTACAACTCTAAGTTTTCTTACCTAGGTTTATTATCTCTGCACAGGGCATTTCAACAAATCTTGAGGAAATTTGAGTAATCAAGAATTGGTCCAACAGTCATTATCTTCAAGAAGCTCAAAGCTTTCATGTTCTTTACAACTTTCTATGTATGTTTCATTAAAGATTTTAGTGTTATTATAACTCCTTTAACAATCTTAGAAAAAGAGTTCTAAAGGTCTAAGTACACCTTCACAGCCTTTAGAGATTAAGCATAGGAAGACTAAATCATTAGATATCTTGACCTCTTCACTTGTTGTGGGATGTCTTAAGATACATCTGGAATAGGTTTATTAAAATATAATGATCCTTTTTAAGAATATGGAGTCTTCCTACAATGCATATGTGAATCTCATTGATAAACATGTAAAGAGAAACTTAAATAGTACACTTCATGTTGCTTCTTATTACCTTAATATTTGTTAATCTTATGGAGATTCGATGAAGATAATTTAATGCTACTATCATGGATGGTATACAAAGATTTTCTTTTTGCATCCTACCATTAAGTGTGGAATCAAAGGCATACAAGGGTGCAATCGAACTCTTTAGAAGAGAATGAGCTATGAGGCAAAAATCAAAGAATGATGAAGATTTTAATCCAAATATTACTAATACCTTAGTATAGTCATTTTCAATCAATTGTATTATTCTACTAACACTAACTATCAATATCAATTGATAACACATTGGTGGCCAAATTTTGAATCGAGTACTTCACACTTGCAAACAAGGAGAATCAAGATTATTAATTAAATATGTAACTTCTGTAGATGTAAGAGGAATAGAAGTGGATTTGAAATGGTAAGTTAACCAAAAAACCTTAACTTCAATTTATTTCCATCTTGAATCTTTCCATTATATGTAATACTAGTTACCAAATGGATATTTCTTTTAGATTTATACAAAAAAAGGAACAAACAACTTGCGAAGAAAGATAAATGATCTAAACCAAGGTGTAAAATGTTGTATCATGTCAGGCGAAACTGTCAAAACATATCCCGATAAATTACCAAAGTTCAAAATATTAAATCATGTCATAATTTCGATCTTCAATAGGAAAGATATTATTTCAATATCGTGTCGATAGAGGTTAAAGGAGATGAAGCAAAAGAAGGAGATATTGTCCATGTTGAGTAGTATCGAGTTTCAATAATTTATCGAAATTCTATCCCGCATAGTACAAGATTTAAAACTATGCTCAACACAAACAATATCTCCTTCCTATGCTTTATTTCCTTCTTCAACTTCAATCAACTACCAACACCATGTATTGAAACATCGGCACAATACCGAAACTTCGTTCCAGTCAAAGTTTGAAACTTCGTTCCAGTCAAAGTTCGAAACTTCAACATGGCTCGAAAATTTGAATAGTAATATAAACTATGTCCAATTTAATGCAAACACACCAAAATGAAAAGGAGATCCTTTAGAGTCAAAAGATGTCACTAGTTCTAGAGAATAAATAAGTGAAAATTTAGTAGTCCCTTGATTAGGCTAGTCAAGGTATGTAGTTGTAGATGCCTTAAAAGCTAATGAGCTCTCTAAAACAAGGAGTTATAGATTATTTGAACTTATTGATAACTTTCTTGATAGTTTTCCTCCTCCTGAAGAGTACTAGACTACTTGTTGTGATTATAAATCTCTAAAATATGTTTTTGGTCCAAGATCTTCCTTAACAAAGATGGCATTTTAACTAAGATCTGAGATCTTCCTTACCAATTGAAATGAATTGTTCTCGTATATCAAATTAGTCATGTAAAAAACAATTCTCCAAGAAATATTTTATGTACTCAATGCAAGGAAACAGTTATCATTAGTTAGTAATCGGCAAGAGACAATAGCTTCCCACTGGTTGACACCGAATAAAGAGCTTTACATTTCTAGTAATCCCTCTTTTTTTATCACTTTGGAAGCATCATTTTATGGCCAATGAGCATCAAGAAGGAAATGTCCAAGTGAACACATGGCAATCATTTATGTTAGTTTATTCATCAACAAGGTTTTTATGCAATTGTCAACAATGTGTGGGGACAAAAAAAGGAGTGGGTGAAGCCAATGTAAGAATCATCTATTAATCCATTCAATCACAATTTCATTGTCAAACTATTCCAATTAGAGTGATAAATTTAGGGGGAAAACAAGTCAAAACTACTCAAACTGAACAAGAACTAGTGTCAAATTAGAATGACACAAACTGGTCAACTTCCCTATTTCTAAGTTATCTTTTATATTTTTTTAAAGTGGTAAATTTAGGGGGAAAACATGTCAACACTAGTCAAACTGAACAAGAACTAGCGTCAAATTAGAACGACACAAACTGGCCAACACAATTTCCCAATTTCTAAATAATTTTTTATATTTCTTTCATAAAATTTTGAATCTGATTCAGAAAATTTTGTTATTTAAGTTTAAAATGGAACTAGTACCTAGCCGACTCAATGACCAATGTGAAGTTAGAAAACATTTGATGGTGTGTCATATTTTGGAGTGTTGGATTGTTAGAAAGTAACAAATATGTAAAAAAAAAAAATTAGAGAAGTGAATGTTGAGATGAACATAAATATCGGTATAAAATATAAAATAAAAACCACTATTGTCAGTAATGATAAAGTGAGCGATGATAAATTGAAATGGTATGGACATGTTCAAAGACAAGCAATAGCTTCTATAGTTAAATGAGTTAAATCCATTAAATTGAAATGTGTAAAAGGCAAGGGAAGATCAAAAAATAATTTAATTTGAATATTGTAAGTGATGTAGTCTTACATAAAGCTCAAATAGCAAGATAAAATCGAAGTAGTTGACCCCAGAGAAATAAGGCAAGAATGATTTAATGATGACGTCATATTACAAAAGTAAAAGAAACTAAAAGTTTAAAATGCATAATTATAGTAAATAATTATAGTCCAGTATCAATAGAAATTATTTGAAGCAACTACCAAAAACGGCCAAAAGAAATACAATAGTTCCACATCTTTCCTAGTAGTAAAAGTTTGTATTGAAAAATATATTCAGAGTGAGGGAAGGGCCACAGGTGTCTACCGTAGCTTGATGTCCCCCCAATCAAAGGTTAATCTATCACTCAAAGCTTCAAGGATTAACTGGTTCAAATGGGTATATAATTAACTATTTCTGATAATCCTACGAAGTTAAATACACTCAAACGGGCTGGAAACAAAATCCTGGAACTAATTACTTGTCCGCCAATGAAGATGCAAAAGAGGAAAAGAGCTCGTAAATAAAAGGCAGGATAGAGGCACAAGAATCCAACTCACATCGTTCATTTTCCTTAACAGCAGGTCACCGTCATGGTGTAAGCCGAATCTCCCGCTCTCATAGCGCAACAAATGGATGCCCTGCCCGAAAAGATGCAGGTAGATCACCAGCGCGATCCCGTGCGTGGCCGCCGCGACGGAGCCGACTGCCATCAGCACCCAATCCACCCGGTCCGCATAGGCAAATAGCCTAGAGAACGGAACCGCGGCCGGAGGCGGCTCAATCTCCTCCATGTCCTCCTCACCACCCTCGTCCTCCGGGGCCACCGGGTCCGCCCCGCCCTCCGTGTACGGAGAGGGGGATTCAGGTGGCTCCGACACTTCCGAAACCGGAGTCAGGGGCTGGACGTGGGGCGGAGACCACCCGAACAGCCCCCTGGAGCCCATCATCCTCGCCGCGATCTCTTCTTCCCGCTGCGGCTGCTGAAGAAACCCTAAACCCTAGCACCGCATCGAAACCCCCAGAGGGACGCCAGATCTAGGGTTTCGGCTCCGCCCTTTCTCTCTACTTTCGTCTACGCCGGTCTTGTTTGGTCGTCCACAGCAGCGTTGGCTGACGAGAGGTCGTCGCTTTCCTCTTCCAGGACGAAGAACATGATAATAATAGTAAACATAATAAACAATAGCGGGTAAATATAAATCTTTAGGAAAATTTTCATTTTACGCCAAAAGTTTATACGTATTGTAAAGATACCTTCCATAATGAAATCAGCCATATTATTGTTTAAAATATTTTACAACAGCCCCTTTATTTTCATTATCAACAAAACAGTACCTCATTTATTAAAAATAATCGAAAGGTCATTCATATTTTGACAAACTGTAGCAACTACTCCAAAATACTCAAAATTATAATTAAAATTATTTAAAATCGTTCAAATATTAAATTAAACTACTCCAATTAATTAAAGCTGATTTAACTTGATCGAAAGAGTTAAATATTATTAAAATAATTTTAAGCAAAATTATTATAATATAAAACAATTAATTAAAATTGGTTAGAATCATTTTAACTAAAGCTATATAAAATAGTTTTGATAAAGATATTTAGAGCTATCAATTTAGAATAGACACGTTGAATTGATAAGTCCCGTTGAATAATTTAAGTGAATTGGACTGAAAGTTTATTAATCCATTTTACAATGGATTCAAGTAGATCGACCTGGCTAGGTTCGCGATCCATGTGGGTCGGCTCGCGATTCACGTGGATCAGCCTGCGATCCATGTGGGTCGCCCTGTGGCCCGCGAAAGTTGATCCGTAGATTGAAAAAAATTAATTTTTTTTAAAATTTAAAATTAAAGGAGAAAATTTAATAAATTAGTGGATTTGATCCGTCTAAATTGTAATTCAAATTTAAAATTTTTAACTTAGTCCATTTAAACTACAATCCAAATTTAAAAATTTTAATATTTTTTATTTTTTAATAGACCCATGGATTTCTCCGTCTAACTCGTAATCCTTCTTAAATTGAGTTGGATTGAAGATTTTTTAACTGATCAAGTTGGTGGATCAGTCTATCTTGTCTCATTATATAATGGGATTCTAACAGATTATTCTGTTCGATCAAAAATTAGTTCGTTTGACAATTCTAAAGATATTCTAGAATAAGGGTATCTGTCCCCGGGGCAATGATGCAACGGTAGGACATCCGGATTGTAACTCAGGGACCCGCGGTTCGATCCCCAGCTACGGCGTATTTGCAGGAATTT
>JBBMKF010472883.1:0-10395 GCA_037834155.1 Curcuma caesia | reverse complement strand
TTCTTTGTTGCTTTTTTGTCGGAAAAAAAAAAAAAAAAAAAAAAAAAAGGATCCGCCACATTAGCGGCTCCACACGGTCGGTCTCACGATCATCTGTGAGGAGGTAAATCAAGAAAGTATAGTTGATTACGACGCAGGAAGGTATTGTCTGACTTTGCCAGAATTCGAATCCTTATTTTTTTCTGTAAGTTTGCTGCGTCGTAACCAACTCACCTATGTCTCAGAGGCATTATCTACTACTTTCAATCTTTATCCAAAGCTTGTTTTCAATGTGAAAGAAAGTACACAGAACAAAACAACGACGTCATTCTAACTTTGGATTTTGACCAGCAGATCATAAAGACAAATTCAAGGAAACAGACTGCCATTTTATGGCAACTTGCCGTAGCCAAAGACTATTCCACTGCCTTGCAATCATCACTTTCCCTGTCTTTGATCGCAAGAGACTACGGGTTTTGTCATTATTAATTATAGTAGTCATTTAGGAACTACTCAAACGAAGAAATTTCAATGGAAGCAAGAGAGAGAGGAAGATCAGTGTGCAGAATAATTAGTAAAGGAAGCAAGAAAGTTCTCTAGTATTCACATTATTATATTAATAAAGGACCAATCAAACTGATTGGTGATCACCCCTTTAACAAAATTAAGTAATACTTAACTGCAAAAATGTTTCATTGTTTTCTACTTAATAATGGACCTTGTGGACAGCCTATATCTACTCTCTCTCTTTTTTTCAATATTCTATCCAATTAAATCACGCCGGTCACTATATTTGACTAATATAATGAATTTGTTGCGTCACTCCAGCAGTTTGAAAGAAGATAAATTATAGTGACTGTACGGCCTTTTTGGGTTTGAGAAATTGTAATTTCAAAGAAATATCGTTCCAGCGATTTCATTCGATTAGCTCATAATCATCTATAAATTAAAAAGCTACAATTTACCATGACAAAGGAGAGCATTACCTTGGTTTCGTCGAGATTCGATTCTTATCCACTTCAACAACTCTACTCCGTCATAATTAACTCAACTATGCTCCAAAAGTGATCCTTACTCTCTTATGATAATCTATCATTTAACAAAAATGATATACTACATGAAAATACAACATGACACACTACACTATATGGATGTGGGAGCCACTGTATAGATGTGAGATCCAGATCTATAATGTGTCATATTATATTTTCTTGTTACATTTATATACTTTGGTGTTGATTTCGGATGATCAGTATCATTGTAGTGTATTTCTTCATAAGATCAACACCATTATGATGTTGTTCTTCTGAATCCAACACCATAATATTCTACTAAATTATTTTTATCATCTAAAATGTTAGCTATACATTTTTATCATATAAGCATGATTGTAAATCAAATTGAGCAATTAATAGAAATGTAGTATAATTTTTGACGAGAAAGATTAGGATTAAGAGAGAATAAAAATTTGATTAAATTAAATTCATCAACCGCACTGATAGAAGTTAAAATTTTTATTTGATTATATCAACTTTTTTTTTTAGGAAAAAAAATGATTATTTCTGATAATCGGTTCGTTCCGATTCTAAGACTTTTAATTCGGTTAAATCGAATACATTATATTTTTCAATCAAATTGGATCGAGCTGCACCCCTGTGGTGTCAGCCCCACTAATAAACTAAATTAAAATGTAGTTTTATTTGATTTCTTAATAGAACAATTTATTTCAATTTTAGACTTAATTAAGGCTATGATAATTTTAATTTAATTGTTCAAAAATTATATTTATAGCTAATATTATCGAGTTTAATTTTTTTAAATATATATAAATAAATTAAAAAGATTATTTAGAGCGAATAAGATAATCAATGATTTTTAAATAACATGTTAAAATAAAATAATTATATATTTTTTATTTATTTATAATTTATCATTATTAATTTATTTTTTATTCTTTTATAATTAAATATTTAAAAAGGTAAAAATAGTTTTTATTTTTTCCTTTTTTATTAATCTTATATTTTTTTTATTTTTATTAAAATTTTAAAATAAATTTAAAAGATTATCATAAATTTAACAATTAAATTAAAAAGAATAAATTCAAGTTATTTTTTCTGTAAAAAAATGAAATTTATCACCCAGCAGTTTTACATGATCGGTCTCACGACCAATTGTGCGGAGGTAAATCAAGAAACTGGGTCATGATGAAAAAAGTATTGTCCCGGATAATTTCGAGTTATCAATATCTTGTATAAAAGTGCTTGAAATGTAATTAATGGTCCTCGGGGCAATGGTGCAACGGTAGGACATTCGGGTTGTGACCTAGGGACCCACGGTTCGATCCTCAGCTACGATGTATTTGCAGGAATTTTCTTCCAAATGAGGAACGCAATCAAAAGATGCTGGGCATCTGAATTGGCCGCCGTATGCGCTTCCCGATTTACCCTGGTGGTCGGTGGGAAATTTTTGTGGGATCGGATCGGTCTCCCGATTTACCCTGGTGGTCGGTGGGAAATTTTCGTGGGATCGAATCGGTCTCCCGATTTACCCTGGTGGTCGGTGAGAAATTTTCGTGGGATCGGATCGGTCATCCCCAGGGATTGAGTCCATGAGACTGAGGATTTATCATTTTTTTGAAAATGTAATTAATGTATATATATTTTTAATTTGATCAGTTTAATTTATATAAGAAAAATGAACACGTGAATTAAGAGGGCAAAAGAAAGAAAGAAAGAAAAAAATATTCGCATGCATCCGAATCTTAAAATTATAATTCATATATTTTGGAAAAAAATAATCAACTCGGGAAGAGTATAATGGAAAACAGATGCATCTACTGAAATTAGATAATTTTAGATCGCTCATTACTAGATTGCTTTATTTTTATAGTAAAGATGAAATTCCATCCCAATGATCACACAATCAGCTTCATAATTATTTATAAAAAGATAAATGAAATAAATATAATTGATTATTAAAAAAAATTATTTTTGTGAACTTCGTGAAGATTCTATCCTACCGTAGCAATATCCGTTACTTATCCTGACACTGATCACTCAGTTGTGTGTATCTGCATGCCACAATTATCGAAGACAGTCTTTTGTTTGTCGTCGAGTGAAGTGGTGGAATTCACGGATTCATTTGCTTCGCTTGATATTTTTAAAAGCTTTTCCTACATACTTTGAAATAATTTTCGTTGCAGTCGAAACAAGGTGGATAAAAAAGTTTGAAAGACAGGGAAAAAAAACTTGAATTTAAAAAAGTTCAAAAGAAGTTTGTAACTGCGAACCTAACAAATTAGGTTTCGTATAAATTAAATATTTTTTTTTACACATTTACATTGCTACCCTACAAACCAAATCAATCATACAGAAGGAATCACGCGATAATTGTCATAATTTTTCTCTATTTTTATTTTCTGAGAGCATTATATTTTTATATTATACACCGCCTGCAACACACACAGTTGACAGACATGGCAGAGACGAGTGGCCGTCGCCCTGTCTTCGCCACCCAGGCGGCGAGGGGAAGAACCGCTTACAAGCTCTTCGCCAGCTCCATGCTCGTAACCATTTGCCTTGTTTTAATATATAGAGTAAGACTCATGTAAGAAAATTGATGTCCCTAAATGTGTTAAGCAATCAAATTAAATTCTATTTATAACGACTTTAAATTTCTTAAATTTAATTAGAACTTGAATTCAGCTAACCATTTCAGTCAAACTGAATTATGTGTCAAACTCAGACAATTATATTTTAAACGATGAAATTAATTTTATCCATCGAAGAGTCATTAATTATGACATCGATTTGATTTACTATAGTAACAAGATGGTGAATGGAAATGTTATCCAGCAGAAGTTTCAAACTTTCATATTCTCTAACTCGAATCCTTTTGCCCTTAAAGTTCAGGTATTTTGCAAAAGAGATAATAGTCATCATTTTGGATTAATCCGATGAATTGATCTATCTTATTAAATAATTTAAATAGATTTAATTAATATTTTATTAATTTATTTTTAAAATAAATTTAGATGAATATCTGAATTCGTAATCATTAATCCGTGAATTGAAATTTTTAATAGGTTACAGATGGCGGCCGCCGTAGCCGACAGTTGCTAAATGGACCAAGAGCAATAAGTACGAGGCAGCATTATCTACTGTTTTTCGTCTTTATTGAAAGCTTTTTTTCAATCTAAGAGAAAGTGCACAGAACAAAACAAAGACGTCATTCTAACTGTGGATTTTGACCAGGGGATCACGTAAAGACAAATTCAAGGAAAGAGACTGCCATGTTTTTATGGCAACTTGCCGTAGTCAAAGACTATTCCCACTCGTTGCAATCTATCACTCTCCCTGTCTTTGGTCGCAAGAGACTACGGGTTTTGTCATTATTAATTATAGTAGTCATTTAAGAACTACTCAAACGAAGAAATTTCAATGGAACCAAGAGAGAGAGAGGAAGATCAGTGTGCAGATTAATTAGTAAATGAAGCAAGAAAGTTCTCTAGTGTTCACATTATTATATTAATAAAGGACCAATCAAACTGATTGGTGATCACCCCTTTAACAAAATAAAGTAATACTTAATCGCCTTCGGGACATAACTAGTAAAAATTTAAATCTAAGTCAAACAATACTCTTTTCTATCATGATCAATTATAGTTTCTCGATTTATCTCTTCCCATATTATCATAAAGCCGATCATGTGAAATCACTAGGATGACAAATTTCATATTACCGATCATGTGAAATCACTAGGATTACAAATTTCATGTTACGCATAAAAAAAATAATACTTAACTGCAAAAATGTTTCATTATTTTCTACTTAATAATGGACCTTGTGGACAGCCTATATCTACTCTCTCTTTTTTTTTTTCAATATTCTGTTCAATTAAATCACGCCGGGCACTTTATTTGACTAATATATTGAATTTGTTGCGTCTCTCCAGCAGTTTGAAAGAAGATAATAAATTATAGTGACTGTACGGCCTTTTTGGGTATGAGAAATTGTAATTTCAAATAAATTATTTTTTGAACAATTCGATCGTTATTCTTTTATTTCAATAAAAGATAGAATATGAGAATGTCGAATTCTCAAAAGAGGTACACCTTATTTTCAGAATCTTCAAAAGGCATATCTGTTTTTTATTATACCCAATGGCATAACCATTAACTACTTTAAGTTTTAATTGTTGGGTTACATTAGACTTTAGATTGTATTGGACTGGATTGACTCCATGTGTCTTGACTTTAATTATTGAATTGTATTGTAAAATAATGTATCGATTTCAATTACTGAACTACATTAGATTCTAGCTCAGTACAGTCTAGCTCTAACTGCACCATTGATTATACCCTTCCTGTGTCAACAGTTAATCCATCATCTTTTTTTTTTTTAAACATACGAACCATATTTAAAAAAAAAAATTTATGATTTAGATGTATATAAACATATCTTCCCTCTCTTCTCTTTTCTCTTTTGCATGTCGATTTTTCTTACTTAAACTGGACTGATAAAAAATATATAATTTCCATATAATCGATATTCTACGAGGCAAATGCATTTTTACTGTCTAAAGTCAATATCATATATAGTGAGAAAGAGATATTTAAAATACCACCATGTCCGAGAAGAAATAGAATAATATAATGCTAATTTTGGAAGATCAATATCAATATGGTGGTGTTCTTAGAATAATAGAACAAAAGGGTTATGAATGTTTAAAAACCTTTTGAATATCATTGAGAATACCTTTAAATAGTAAAAGATGACACATTTGAACTCTAGTGCACTATAGAAACTGATAAGAGTTGGAATGGATCCTATCAGAGTTTTTTAGATCCATCAATAAATTTTGATTAAAATTCATTCATAGATCTAGAAGATTTAGATTTATGAAAAATTGACATGTAATGAAAGAGGATAATAGAATGAAGGTATTTTATGGTGTCAATTACTGATTTTACATTTTTACGATAAGTTGTGGGTATGTGTCAATTGTCTTAAATTTTAAAATTTTAAAAACTTCATGATCACTTATATTAATAACTTTAAATTAATAGCTTTGAGCATATATAGACTCTGTAGTACTTCAGAAACCTATAACACTTGGAATGAGTTGGATCAGAGCTCTTTAAGTCTATCAATTAATTTTGATCGAAATTCATTGATGTACCTATGAAATTTTGATTTCTGCAAAGTTGATGTGTACTGGAAGAGAGCAATGCAGTGAAGGTATTTATGATGTTCATATTTGATTCTGACATCTCTACGATAAGTTATGTATATATCAATTGCCTTAAAATAAGAAATATTGAAAACCTTCTGATCCCTATTATTAATAATTTCAAGTTGATATGATATCTTTGAGCACATACAAACTCTAGTGTACTATAGAAATTCATAGGAATTGGAATGAGTTCAATCGGAACTCTTTAGATCCATCAATATGTTTTGATCAAAAATCATTAATGGACCTAAGAGATTTAGATTTAAAAAATTGACATATAATGGAAGAGAGTAGTGAGAGAATATATTTATGATATCCATAATTGGTTATTACATCCCTACAATAAATTATGTATATGTGACAATTATTTTAACGTTTGAAACTTTGAAAATCTTATAATTAGTGATGTTAATGACTTCAAGCTGATAGCTCTAAGCACATATAAACTCCGTGGCATTTCAAAAATATATAGCGCTTGGAATGAATTCAATCAGAACTCTCTATGTCCATTAATAAATTTTGACTAAAATTTATTGATGGACCTATATATATATATAAGAGATTTAAATTTTTGAAAAATTAATATATAATGAAAAATTTAGTATGGAGAAGATAAATATGGTGTGCAAGCCTCGTAAATGAAATTATGATTGCATGCCAATTTACATATATTTTGGTATTGATTTCAGATGATCAATACCATTGTAGTGTTGTTATTTAGAAGATCAACACCATTATGGTGTTGTTCTTCTGAATCCAACACTATAATATTCTACTAAATTATTTTTATCATCTAAAATGTTAGCTATACAATTTTATCATATAAGCATGATTGTAATCAAATTGAGCAATTAATAGAAATGTAGTATAATTTTTGACGAGAAAGATTATGATTAAGAGTGAATAAAAATTGACATTTTTTTGCAGAAAAAAAAAGTGAATAAAAATTTGATTAAATTAAATTCATCAACCACACTGATAGAAGTTAAAATTTTTATTTGATTATATCAACTTTTTTATTTTTTAGAAAAAAATGATTATTTCTGATAATCGGTTCGTTCCGATTCTAAGACTTTTAATTCGGTTAAATCGAATACATTAAAATTTTCAATCAAATTGGATCGAGCTGCACCCCCTGTGGTATCAGCCCCACTAAAAAACTAAATTAAAATGTAGTTTTATTTGATTTCTTAATAGAACAATTTAATTCAATTTTAGACTTAATTAAGGCTATGATAATTTTAATTTAATTGTTCAAAAATTAAATTTATATATAGCTAATATTATCGAGTTCATTATTTTTAATAATAAATAAATAAATAAGATTATTTAGAGCGAATAAGACCATCAATGATTTTTAAAATAAAATTTTAAAATAAAATAATTATATTTTTAGTTTTATTTTATCATTTATCTTTATTACTTTTTATTCTTTTGTAATTAAATATTAAAAAAAGGGGAAAATAATTTTATTTTTTCTTTTTTATTAATCTTATATATATTTTTAATTTTTTTATCAAGAATTTAAAATAAATTTAAAAGATTATCATGAATTTAACAATTAAATAAAAATAAATAAATTTGAGTTATCAATATCTTGTATAAAAGTGCTTGAATATATAATTAATGTATGTTTTTTTTTAAATTTTATCAGTTAATTTAGTTTATATAAGAAAAATTAACACGTGAGTTAAGAGAGAAAAGAAAGAAAGAAAAATTACATGCATCCGAATCTTAAAATTATAATTCAAATATTTTGAAAAAAAATCAATCACTTGGGAAGAGTATAATAGGAAATGATTTTCAGAGTATAGTTGAATTGATTATGACATAGTAAAATTATAAAAGAGTATAATGAAAAATTATCTATTATCTTATTTTTATAATAAAAAGTAAAATTTATCATATCAAATAATATGAAAAGATAAATTAAAAAAATATAATAGATGATTATGATGGCATAGAGATTCTATCCATATTAGGTAATACCCTCTTGTGTCGTGATCAACTGTAGTTTCTTGATTTACCTCTTCACAAATGGTCGTGGGCCGATCGTGTGGAGTCGCTAAGGTGACGAATTTCACTTTTTGTAGAAGAGGTTTTATCTATATTTATCTTGATCGTGACACCAATCACTCAGTTGTGTGTATCTGCCAAAATTATTGAAGACAGTTTTTGTTTGTCGTCCAGTGACTGGCGTCGTCTTTGATACGGTGGAATTCACGGATTCATTTGCTTCGCTTGATATTTTTAAAAGTTTTTCCTACATATTTTGGAATTTTGGTTGCAGTCGAAACAAGGTGGATAAAAAAGTTGTGAAGAAGTTTGAAAGACAGGAAAAAAAAACTTGAATTTAAAAAAGTTCAAGAAGTTTGTAAGACAGAAAAAAGTTCAAAATTTTTCAATGGAAATTGGAAGAAAAAAAAGTTTCTTTTCTTCTGCCAAGAGATTGTCGTGTCATGCACTTTCATTTAAGTGAAACTTAAACTATTTTAGTATCTGAATTTTTATTCAAGGAAAAAAAGAGACGTGACAGGGACACAATTTAAAACTAGTTAGGTTGACCTGATTTACATGTGACTGCCGACTGCGAGCCTAACAAGTTAGGTTTCGTATAAATTACATACGACAAATAGAGAAGTGACAGGGACACAACTTTAACTTAAATGGAAAGGCCCATGAATTCTTTTTAAAATTTGAATGATCTTAGATCCGGCTAAAATATATAGTGACGACGTGGATGACAAATAAAAAGGAGGATAAGAAAAATATGTACAATATTCATTCAGAAAATCTCTACCTCTCTATTTCTAATTCGTATATCCGTCTTTAAGAAGTCGCCAACCTCATGTGGAGATTGACACGTTCCCTAACACACATGCCAAGCTCTTCCTAGTCTCAGTCAATGCACACCGAGCTCCTACAGTAATCTTAGTAAAGTACTTGCATCTCACGACCGACCTCATGACTTGGTCCCGGTTTTACGAACCGACCTCATGACGTAGTCTCAGTCTCAGGAGTTGATCTCATTACTTGATCCTAGTATCACACACTAAGCTTAGTCATACGTTCCAGACAACTCGACCATACACATGGGAGCTCAATCATACGCTTAGTTTAACTTGGCTACGTGTATAGGAGGACTCGGCTACTCGCTCAAGTCAGCTCGGGCATACATAGAAGAGTTAGGCCACTCGCTCAGGCCAGCTCAAGTATACATAGGAGAGCTCAGGCGCATACTTAGTTCAGTTCGGTAATGCCCGCATAGCCCGACCACTCTTACATATCGGTCACATATCTTCCGACCTCAAGTATCAGATCAGCCATCAACGGACAATTATGCTAACTCCTTCGTCAGACTTATCAACTCATCCAAAAGGATAAGGATAGGTACCAAGCTCCTAGACTTGGTCTCCTACATCTTAGCTGTCAAATAAAGATAATCAACACCGCTAAGCCATTAGATGTTGAGAAACTGTCAGAGATCGGTCTGTTGATGACGTCGTCACAGCCAATCGTAAACAGTGAGATCCGAAGATCACGTCCCCGCTATATCTATATAAACCTCACAGGTATGAAAAAAGGGATCTTGAATTCTCTACGCATATTACTACTTCTATTTTCTGACTTGAGTGTCAGAGTGGTTTCGTCGGGAATCCCCGATGCCCCGCTAATATATTTGTTTAGCTCTGTCTTCCTCAGGTTCTTCTCGTCGATGGATTAATGAAAATTGACATGATATTTTATTGATTGGTAGTTTAACTGTCGTCGACATCGAGCCGGAACCATCTTCAAAGTTTTTTTACTCTTAAAAAATACTTTTAAAATTTTATACTTTTCTTCTAATCCCAAATAAATAAACACAAATACACAACACTTTTATTTTTACACATTTACATGGCTACCCCACAAACCAAATCAATCATACAGAAGGAATCACGCGATAATTGTCATAATTTTTATCTACTTTTATTTTCTAAGAGCACTATATTTTTATATTATATTAGATTATGCATTATATCCGAGCCATACACCGCCTGCAACACACACAGTTAGACAGCCATGGCACAGACGAGTGGCCATCGCCCTCTCTTCGCCACCCAGCCGGCCAGGGGAAGAACTGCTTACAAGCTCTTCGCCAGCTCCATGCTCGTAACCATTTGCCTGGTTTTAATCTACAGA
>JBBMKF010472863.1:0-10395 GCA_037834155.1 Curcuma caesia | reverse complement strand
ACTTGTTTGCTTGAATTCATTGTGGGTTTTCGATACTTTATTAATTTGAAGCCCTATCGTGACACCTAGTTTAGGGCTTATCACCCCTCACTAGTGGCCCCACCTTAAAACAAGCTCGGATTCCTAATTCCATGCTAGCGACTCAGCTTCTCGATGGGCCCAAATCTCTCAGCGCTCCTAGCCCTTCACTAGTGGCCCCGCCTTACGATAGGCTTAGATTTCTAGCCCCGTGCTAGCAACTTGGCCTCCCGATAGGTCCAAGATTCTCAACCCTTTTAGCCCCTCGCTAGTGGCCCCGCCTTATAACAGGCTCGAATTCCTAGCTCCATGCTAACAACTCTGCTTCCTGACAAACCCAAGTCTCTCAACCCTCTTATCCCCTTGCTAGTGGCTCCGTCTTATGACAGGCTCAGATTCCTAGTTCTTTGCTAGCAACTTGGCCTCCTAACGGGCCCAAGGCTTACAACTCTTTCGCTCTTCGCCAAGACTCGGTTCTACATAGATTTGGTTCTCTATCTCAACCCTCCCCTCAGAATCTCTACACTAGGGGGTCGGTGTTTGCGCTTTCCGACACCCTAGTCTCGAAGGCCTGAAGGTTCTGCGATGATTATTTTCCTATTGGTGCTCAGGCTATAATCGCCAACTCTGAGTGCTTGTAAAGACCGACATCCAAATAAAGACTTCAACAGGAGGTCATGTCGCACCCCAACTAAGTTCCGATCCTATTCTCATCCACTTCTCGTTTGGTTTCCCTTAACCACAATGACAGCTCATCCTACGTTCTTGATAATACTTTAGTTAGAAACACTAACAAATAGCACATATCAATACAAATACACAGACACTTAAGACACGATCTAAACAAAATGAAGTTTTTTATTAGAATTCTTCTCGAGCTACAGGAGTACATCAAAAAAGAGAGGGGGTAAGAGCTCCTTGGGGTCAGCTTAGTCGATCTTCTCTAAGTCTGGTGGAACATCACCCTTCTCCAAGCTTGACAGATCATTCCAGACTTTCTTTGCATTTAGGAAAATTAAGTCGCCACCCCTTGCGATGAACTTGGACTTGATGAATTGATAGATGGTTCCATTAAATCCATGCTTGAGCATCTTGCTTGATTACTGCACTAACAAGCTAAAGCCAAGAATGCTTGCTTCTGCTCCACTCATTGAGCCCCTTTGCCCGCTTGGTACTCGGTCAGCTCTGCCTTCGCCACCTCTAGTGTCGCTCGAGTCATCTCCAGCTCGGGGCTTAGCTTTGCCTCCTTCTCCCTCGCCTCCGCCAGCAACAACTCTAGTAGTTCTTTGTCTAAGGCCACAACACAGAGGTCAGCTTGAAGTTGCCCTCGAGAGTAGATAGCTCCACGTCTCATGATGCCAACGCATGTTCCACATGCATCAACTCCTTTAGGGCCTGCTGAGTTTTTTTCTAAAGATTTGGCAGTAGTTTGCGCTTGGAGCAAGTCTTGCTCCAGCCCATTGATTTTCTCCGAATGATCCTTGGCTCTCTGGTGCCATTTCTCTAGTTCCCCTTCAGCCTTCTCCTTGACTTGCTGGGTTATCGCTTGCTTAGCCTTGGTCATGTCAGTCGCCCACCAATCCACCTCAAGCTCTCCTCCAAAGGGGGTCGGCTGCGGTTGCTGCCCCTTCAACTCCTTTATCTATGCCTCCACCTTTCGATGTTGCTTCACCAGGTGGAGGAGTTGGTCTTGCAAGGCCTTGTGCTCTATCTCGGACTATAGCACTGACACAAGCATTAATAACTAAAATAAATATATATACATATATACACAACCATACCTTCAGGAAGGACTCAAACATGTTCTCGCTTAAGTCCAGAAGACCTAACTTTGGCATGATCTATGCTTGATATATCCGAAGCCAATCAGACATTGATTTGTTGGACACTTGAAGTCTCTCCTCGCACCAATAATTTCTTGGTTGGCTCGGTCCCAAGGTAAGAACGGATGGCTCGACAGGTGGAGTAACATGGGGTCGGGTGGCTTCCCCAGGGAAAGATGGAGTTGGGTTGGCCATTGGGGAAAAGCCTACATCAAGTACAAGTGGAGCTACTAGGTTTTCAGTTGATTTTCCCTTGCTTTTGCTACATGCTTCAAGGAGGCAGCTTTGTATGGAAGACTCTGCCGGAGTAGTCTCTTTCGGGGAGGGGGTAAATTTTTGTTTCTTCGATAACCCAGCCTCGACGTTAAGACTACGAGTTGGGGGGTCCTCTTAGATTTACGATCCTTCTTGCTAGGCCGGGTCTCGTTAGGGGCTTCATTCTCAGGAGACCCTCTCAACTCTATCACTTATATGGGCTTCTCGACCCTAGTCGACGTCAGTCTTTCAGACACAGCTCTTTTTGTCTTGGCTCCCGCCTCATCAATTCCACCCTCAATACCTAGAGACTTGTTCACCAAAGACGGATGGGGAGGCGATAGTTCAGAGGAAGCCTCAGCTACATCTTCTTCTGCCCACATGCTCTCCACTTAGGTCAGGTCTCATTTCAAGATTTTGGTTCATTGATGCATTCAGTATGATTTGACCTATAAGATAAAACAAGGTTAGTCAGTAAAGGAGAAGGCTCAATAAAGGAAAGAACATCTTATGCAATTGATCCTCCAAGAGAATCGTGATATGGCTTAGCTAGGCTTGGTACAACATGGCCTCGTTTTCTACTAGGTGATTCACATTGAATTTCAGATCACTCAGGATTTCAGTCGCATCTAGTTAGGTCCGAGACAATCGATATTGCCCTAAGAGGGGTGGTGAAGGAAGGTTAGGACACCAGGTGGTCGGCCAGGTATAGAGCTGTGGGGGTTTGATCTAGAAGAAATATCTTTTCCAGCCTTTGTGTGAAGTTGGGTAGTCACTAAGGAAGTTGCACCCTGACCGAGCTACAAAGTAGAACACTCTACACTCAGCACGCCTAAGGTTAAATAAAGAATAAAAAAGGGATAAATCTAAGAAAACATGGTACAGCCGATAGATAATGATGGTTCCACAAATCGAATGGTAGGAATTGGGTGTGAGTTGAGATAGGTTGATTCGGAAAAAAAGTGGCTAAGTGTTGCACGAAATTCAAGATCGGAAACCTAAGGCCACTTGCTAACTGGTTGTGGAAACAGGTTATATAATCAAGTATGGGCTTGTGAGGTCAGTGCTCCAGTACCGAAATGTAAATGGCATGGTCGGAGGAGATCTTGTACTGCAACTGGAGATGGTGGCTAACGTTTTTCTCATATATTGAGCACTGAGTTTCATACCAAGGGTCTTCAACGGCCATGGAAATGGGGAAAGAAATGGAAAAGCCAAAGGCAAAGGTGAAGGCAAGCTAAAATTACCATGTCGACAGGAAGAAGAAGGCAGTAAGGAAAATAATTGTCGCAGAAGATTAAGATTGGACTGGAGGAGACAACAGCCTCAGGTAAGAACCACTTTTATACTCTTACCTCAGTGCATAGTATGGCTATCGTGTCATTTGGAGGGACCGTCAGATGTGTGTGACTACATAGCAGCGGCCAAATGGCGCCGTCATATAAACCAACCAGATCGTCGCACCCTTTCCCTCATTTAAAATGCATCATTAAACCCGTCCTTTGATCTTCATAATGGTTTGAACACAACCGTAGGATGTCGGAGATAGACATGCGACATAATATCGTCCAATCTTACTGTACGGTCCTCAAAACAAAATCGCACGCCTTCACTATTAATCTGATGGGAAGGGCTCATTGATTGAAGCAGATACTGCATTATCATGATCATCTTGAGAAACGATATGTGATCTCGCGTATCAGATTCATTAAATGTCATCCCTCACCTTCATAAACTTAAAACAGAGGTGTCACGCCCCGGGAGACGGCTATCCAAAAAATTTTGACAGCATCTCCCATGTAACAATTTCATTATCCCTGAATAGAAATACCACAAGGCCCATATGGTCACAAATAAGGCCTACACGGCCACACTCCATACATGACAAATACATAACAAGTACTAAAATCATGTGAACAAGGCCCACACGGCCACAACCAGAAATCTATAATGTGCACACAAAAAATTGAACATGTATAAGGAAGTTCGTACGACATATAACAAGATTTGAAACATATCATCGATAACATAATAAAACCAAAATCGACAGAGACGATGTCATCTCGATAAGGGACTAGCAGCGCGGCTCCCCAGATAGAATTCAACCTGAAAAGAATAAAGTCAACGAGATGAGTTCAATGAACTCAGCGGATATCTAACAGACATGTATAATAAGCTATCCCTAGCAGTAATAATAATCATACCAGTACAGTAAGAAATGCACAACTGAAACTACGGAAAAGCTGTACATACCAGAATCATCTATAAGAACACAACGGCACGAACCCTACAACAGATGCAAGGTGACCAAACCAAATGCATAAGGTCTCCTGTATGTGCATACCAAACATATGCAGCAAACAAATGCAGCAAGCAATAATAAATGCAATCTATGTCGTATGCACATGATGCAATGACATGGTCACCCCTGACGCCAGTCAGCCACTGGCACCGATAATGGTGAGGTCAAGTGGGTAGGTCTATGACAACTGTGCACTCTGCCGTCACTGCTCCTGAGTGACCGAGTGGACAGGATGCTGGCGGAGTACACCTATCCTCCTACCCCAAGTCACATGGGGGAGCAATGCTCTCATCTCCTCGTCTCATAGTACGAAGGAGGGATCCCTGTAATGTTACCACGCTACAGCACCACTACCTTTGATGCGCCCAAGCGGAGCCCTGACAGAGTAACTGCACACACCCTCCTGATGTACCACTAACCATGAGTGGCAGTGTATGCAGATCATGTAACTAGCGACGGACTTAAACTACAAAAGAGCCGATAATTGCTAGTATGCAATCCTGCAGCGACGGGCTCAGACTACAAAGGAGCCAATGATCGCTAGTATGTAATCATGCAAGGATGGTGCATGACACTAATGCGTGTAATAACTACCAATCTCTGTCCAGTAAGGAAACAGTATATCATATACAGATGAAATGGAACCTAAACAGGTATCCGATAAAAATGGCATAAAACATGTACCAAACAGTAACATACCTGGCAGATATAAATGCATAAAAATTACTACTAGCTATAACAAAATCATATATATCAAAATGACATATCAAAGAGATAAGTCAAGATACCGGCATTCCAAAAGTAGTCGGTGTCTGAAAAGAAAACCTCCGTCCAGAAATTCGGTTCAATGTCCTATTTGATGCCTTCCCAGTTTACCAGCCTAGTTAAGACATGCTCATATAATTTTGCATAATCCTTGAGACCAATTGTTAGGGCTCTGTTATAAAATTGTTGGATTGGCTTTCTATTAAGAAATATGTCACAAACCACTAAATCCCATGGAGAACAAATAGATGCAGCACCAGCAATAGGCGTGTTCCCTTCATCTTCTCCAAGATACTTCACCTAAACTTGTAACATAGGAAAACAGTAAAATAAGAAAACATATTACATGAAAAAAAGCAAAAAGGTGAAGTGATTGCTTGCAGAAATTGATAACTGAGGGAATTGAAAAAGGGAAATATTTTGCAATAGAACACAGAATAACATCTAGTGGTAGGGCATCTATCTAGTTGACTAAAATCTAAGTGCAACAACAAACTTTAACATGGTATAGATTTACGGTGCAAATCGTAACTGTGTTAGAATGAAACATTATCTTATCAATTCATGTTATTGGGTTTGGGTCAATCAATTGTACACCTGCAAATAATTACATACATACATGAAGGGAGTATTAAGAAAATCAACCTCAAAAGGTTTTAATCATAAAATTTTTCATTTGATCTCAAATGATATTTAAATTTTAGACAACCATATGAAAGTAACCTTGGCCACGAGAATCTAAACTAGACTCTAATATTAGATGTTATAAAAGATTTAGGAGAAGTGTACTCAAAAGTAATAAAATGGTTTTGCATGCTAATAATGCATTTTGCACATTAAATGTTCTGTAAGCCTTTTAATCTAGAACATAGTAAAGTCCAAGGTGGCAACATTTATCCTCTAGAATACAAGCTTATTCATGCATTATGAAGCAACAGTCAAAAGAAGATAATCACACATAATATATGTACTTGAATCAAATCAAATGTCTTTTTGCAAACATCAAACAGAATCTCCAACAATAAACAATGAGTTGTATGCTGACCAGAATATTAGCACCAACACTTGTCCCAACAGCAAAAAGATTAGCTTTCGGATATTTTTGATGAAGATAATTGATAACTTCTCGGATGTCTTCAGTCCATCCAGCATTGTAAAAGCAATCAGACTGTCAAATATCAAGAAAAATGCTTCTATCATAATCACCTAAAATGGATCTCTATCAGGTTTGCTGAGCAATTTCAAGTATCTATGCTGGCATTAGTCTACTCAGCTGTCTTCCTTCCGATTAAAAAGGACTCTTGAGTAAAAACATTAATGAATGCTAGCCACAAATAAAAAAGAAACATCATCTCTCAGAGCTTGGACTTCGAGCAAGCACCTCAAAATGATCATCTGACAGATGGACAAAATGAAATATTCTAATGTGGAAAAGGCACTTACAAAAGACAAGATGGAAACTAAATGTGTATAGATCAGCAACGATAGCAACATGCCTAATAAACACATGAGTACATGACATCCAATATAAGATAGAAAGGATAAATACCATGCAAAATGTAGATTGCCATGTATATGATTTCAGTTCAGGAGATAGTGACCAACTTAGATATAGGAATATGCCCCTAACATTTCTAAAATAAATTTGTAGAAAAGGGTGAAGCCAGTGATCTAAACTTTGACAATGTGCATCGCCCACTCCATTCTAAAGAGGTTGTTTACATGACTAAAAATCCCTTTTACTGCAGTCTGTGAAAAGCTGCTAATGATGTTAAGGTTAGCACCTGATTGAACAAAAATGTAGCCACTCAAAGATCATCACATATGGAAAGACGCTGAAACACCATGTAGGAAAAAAAAAAGGTGATGCGTTTAAAATGTACCAAGTCAAGTGGTTGAGAAGGCATAATAATGCAAACTGATTAGTATTTGTTATATTTATGGAGATCTTACAATAGTTTCCTAGTGAAGATGAGGAAGAAGGCATATGTAGCACTAAAATCGAACCCTGATAACTCAAACATTATCACTAAGAAGACAATTGACATGGGAGACTAGGGCCACTTTTAAAGCCTCCAATCAAACAAAGTTGAAACAAATTAAAATATTCTAGCAAAAAAAAATCATATAACTAAAAGGACTTGACCAAACTTGAAATTTTCCTATTCTTTTGACAGGATAATTATCAAATCAGAAAAATACTTTAATTAACTTATTTTCCTAAAGGATCTTGAAATATAAAGTTTCAAAAGTCAAAAGGAAGTAAAATTCTCAATTTGCATTATTATTCCAGCCAAGAAGAACAAAACTTAAAGCAAGTTGTTGGCATCTTTCTTCGGTCATCATTTCTAAGTTACCGAACAATTACTTCACAAACTTTATTTAACACGGTTTATTTATTATTTATTTTGGTTTTCCCTTCCAATAAGTGAGGTACTAGTAGATCTTTTTTCTCCTTTGGTTCTTGAATGGCTAAACATAGTTTCATTCGCATTTTCCTCCTTTTCAATTACTTTTCCAATGAATAAAAAAAATGTTACAACTGATAAGGAGCAAGAACCCAAAGTAGTCATAGGGTGTGGCAATGATAATGTAAAATATGAGAATGCTAGGACCAAAACTTAACCTATGACAAAATCAACATTCAAAGACAGGCTCAAATGTTTCCTAGTAAATTAGCAAATTCTCTAATTTAAAAATTGAAAACCCCGCTAAAGCCGGTCCCAAGCCCAGTTGAAAAAGGGCGATGGTTGCGCATTAAGTTGTCAGCTAGCGTGGACTTTCAAGCAATGTTTAATGAATAGATCCATCAAACTATTATATTAATGCTAGAATATTCCTCATAAGGAACGCATTACAGGGTTCGATTGTAACGTCTTAGCATGGACTAGTACATCTCCATAAGAACTCAAGTGTAGTGTTAAATATGCAAGAATTCTCACACCATAGGATGAGTAATAACAAATATTATAGAAAATCTAATCGTCTAAGATTTGGAACATGGAATCTATGAACACTCATTGTTAAAGTAATAGAGGTAGTAGATATAATGATTAGGAGAAAAATTAATCTTTTATGTGTATAAGAGACAAAATGAGTAGGAGAGAAGGCAAAGATGATAGAGAATTTGAATTTTAAATTATGGTACACAAAAATGAGTAAAACAAGAAATGGAGTAGATATTGTTATCGATAGTTCGCTAAATGATAAAATAGTGGGAGTAATTAGAAAGGGGGATAGAATTACAGCTCTTAAGATAGTGCTGGTGAAAAAAATTATTAATGTAATTAGCATATATGCACCTCAAGTAGGATTAAATGAACACATCAAATCTAGATTTTGGGACGACATAGGTGAAATATTACAAATATTCCGCCAACCGAAATGATTTTAATAAAAGGAGATCTAAATAGGCATGTAGGACTAAAAAATGAAGAATATGATAAGGTGCATGGGGTTATGGATGTGGAACAAGAAATGAAGAAGGAAAAACTATATTGGATTTTGCAATAGCACATGATCTTATACTAGCTAATATGTTTTTTAAGAAAAGAAAAGAACACTTGGTCACATTCAAAAGCAGGAATAATAAATCGCAAATTGACTTTCTTATGGTTAGGAAGAAGGATAGAAAAATTTATAAAGATTGCAATATTATCCATGAAGAAAATAATTAATTACCCAACATATATACGCCTCAAGTATAGTATCAATAGAAGGAAAATATGCACAGCTCCTAAAATTAAGTGGTGGAAGTTAAAGGATGAGAAGTAAAATATATTTAAGGAGAGAGGGTAGGTGTATAAATATTAGGAGAAATAGACGGCGATTCAAATATGATATGGGAGAAGATGGTATCAAAATTGAAAATAGTAGCCAATGGTATACTCGATGAGTCAAAAGAACGTGCACCACCAAGTGAAGAATCTTGGTGATAGAATGAGAAAGTGAAGGAAAAACGAACAACTTATAAGGTATTATATACTTGTAACATGAGACAAATTTTTAAATATATATAATAGCCAAGAAAAGGACCAAGAAAGCAATGAATGAAATTAAGAATGAAACTTTTGAATACTTATATTAAAATTAGATACAAAAGAAGGGAAAAGAGATATTTACAGAATAGCTAAAGCAAAAGAGAGAAAGACAAGAGATCTTATCCAAGTAAGATATATGCTACACTAAGAGGCGGTTTAGGAGTCAACTTCTTTAGAAGAAGGCTACCACAATTGTAAAACAAGAATGACAAAAGCCAATGTAGAGTTCCTAATACAATTAATTGTTGGGTTGCAAGGGTGCAAACATAGTCCCACATCTAAAACACATGGGAAAGATCATGGGTTTAAAAGGATGGAAAGTATCTCCATTAGAATGAGGCCTTTTGGGGAGAGTCCAAGAACAAAATCATGAGGGCTTAGGTCCAAAGTGGACAATATCTTGTCATTGTGGAGATGTGGACATTCTTTAGACCCTACACTCTCTGGGCTGAATACCGTCGTGCACCGGTGGCTGGAGAACCACCCACAACCTCCGTTCTGCGACGACGAGGACTGGGATCTAAACGCCTCCAAACCACTTCAGCGTAGATCCTGTGAAGGCGTCGGCGAAAGTCAACCGACGATGCTGTTACCACTGCTTTATATCAATCAGAAGGAAGAAGATGGAGATGGGGTGATTGCGCGGAGCTCGGTGAAGAAGGGAAAATCGCGCGAGGGAGAAGCTAAACCTAGGACCGAGCTGCTTGGCATTGAACCGGCGTTACCCTTTTAACAGTGTCCTTGAACCGGCACTGTGCTGAACCGGACTGAAATCAATGAATTGAATCGGGTTTTGATTTGGCCGGAACTGATTAAGCTCAATGTGATTGAGCTGAGCTTGGGTTTTAGTTTTGGTTGAGCTAATTTTATTTGGTTGAGTCTGAATTAAACTTTGGGTTGAGATGAACCAACTTTAAATGAATGAATTTGATCTTGAACTGCACTCGAGTTGAACCAGCAGCTCAAACCAAACTAATTTTGAATCTAATCAAGCCAAATTAAATCTGAATTAACCCAGACTCGAATCAGAATTGCAATTGAGCCATTCCTTTCATTCTAATTCCTACAAAATTAAATATCACAAAATTAATATCAATAATTACCAAAAATTCATGAAAAAATAGAATGAAGGTATAATTTCATCCAAGAAAAGAATCAAGCTCAACAATCCAATTATTGCATGAAATATAAT
>JBBMKF010472852.1:0-10395 GCA_037834155.1 Curcuma caesia | reverse complement strand
CCGACTTGGACAACTTCAAAGTTTACTATACATCTTAAATTTATAGAATGTATTCATAATATATGAGCTGCTTTTAAATATAGGTTTAGGGCAGCAAAAGTTTGATTCATATTCGTTTAGTTAAACTGGTCGATATATATTTGAATTATGGGTTGAATTAAAAAGGTTTTGGCAATAAAATACTTAAAAGTACAAATTAATAAATCTTGAGTTAGAGATTATGCTCGAGGTCTCAAAAGCTTGTGGGGGAAATGTCAAGGGTGGGTCATCTATCTGTTATGTTAAACCTATTCTAAGCATTTGGTATGTTTCAATCATTGCTCAAGCTTTATGAGTAGCTAGAAGGAAGAGACGTTAACTCAAGGACCATCTTCAAAATTGATATATTATAAATGGAAGCGTGATCTATTGAATTGTCACATTCTAATATGAGAATTAGATGGAGCCACCTAGAAGGTACACCAGGCCATTAAGTTCCCCACTTTAGACAATATTTGCACAATAAGAGAGTATATAAACCTCTTAAATCCACTTTATAGGTTGGGAAGATATGTAAAACTCTCAAATTGCAATATTTTTAATTGTTACTAAATACATAACTGAAAGCAAAATTTTATTAGGCTCTAGTAGATGATCCAATTCCTCCTTTTAATTGTAATTAGGTTGCAGTAATTCTCCTTTACAAATCAAGTTTTTCAAATACTAATTTCATTCCTAGGATTCAACAAGCTATTGTTATTTCATGATCAAAGTTGATTTTCAGTTGCAATGATAATTGAAAAAAAAATGTTTTCTAATATCAGCTTATCTCCTAATATCAATAGATTGATTCTTTTGCTTCTAAATATTCTTAAAAGTCAGTATATAGTCTTATCTAACATTGTAAGAGATTGTTTTCATTACTCAAAACTCGTGACTATAAAATCACATGGTAACAATTTGACTATTGAGCGAAGACTCTCCTTCTAAATATTATTATAGAAAAAATCTTTATCAAATTGATTTAATAGATTTATAAAATAGTACTTGAATTCTTTCATTAACTTAAAAAATGTATAAGGCCTAAATTGAATTAATGATGATAAAGATGAGAGAAGTGGATCAGCAAAAAATTAAAAGGATTTCTAATAGTAATCTTTTAGTTTTAAAATTAGCGAAGAATATATTGGCCATGATATCAATTTTCACTTGTATAAAACAAAGAAGTTTTATTAAATATAAGTGAACCAAAGACTTTGAATTAAGATAACTAATAACGCAAGAAAGGATAACCGTAACCAATGCTGCCCATCATCTTAACGAGAGAAAAGACATATATTCTCTGACCACATGTAAACATTAAAAAAAACAATATCATGAGAGATGGCAATATCAAATTGTTAACCAAACAACTAATCATTTAAATAATCTGTAATTAATAAGTGATGAGAATTCTATAACTCTGTGTATCTATCTAATAACGACCATGTATTCTTGTAGGACACGAAATTCTCGCCTTCTCCTTGTTCCATGCACGCAAACTTCTCCATATCTTATGTGATGAAAATAATTTCAGCAAACGACTCGCAGATTATGTCGATATCCTAGATATTAATTAGTTAAAAATCACGACGATTATTTCCACGTAAAATCTGTATTTTCTTTTTGTGGAATGGATAATTATTCTCTGTGATGCACACAGTACAGAGACTCTGAGAGGAAAGGGTTCGGTAAGCTTGTTTTATTTTCTTCATCATAAATGCCTCTCTATTTCCCAATTGGTCGACCTATTAAGCTTCGCTATCGAATTCATAAAAATTCGTTAACTCAAAAAAACCTGCAAACTGAACTGATAGAATTGACACACTAATAGACCCAACCAAATACATTCCAATTATCCTTCATGCGATTCGATTTTGAAAACGATGGGATTGGCAAGCTCTATCCGAAACTGGAGAGAGGAGTCGGCTGAGACATCGCACTTATTGACAATTGGTTTTTTCTGTCTTCAGAACCTTGAGAAAAGTGCCACAACGTTACTTCATCCACATCTCCACCTCATCACAATTACTTCACCCCTTCCAAGTGGCGCAGCCTCTCTGCTGCCACTGCACCAGCTCCTTCAATTCGAACTCTATTTAAATTCCCCGTTCTCCTCTTCCTAAGCTCACTCCTCAAAACTTAATCTGCGTTTTATCTCTCTGTTCAATTATTCCGTCAATCTAGCTACAATCATGGTTTCTGATGATGCTATCCGCACGGCAGTTGGAATTCTTGGTACGTGATAAAGTTATTTTGCTTATTCCATGAGTCGTTTGATTAACTTTTTCTCTTTTTTTTCTTTTCTTTTTACAGGGAATATAATTGCACTCGGTTTGTTTTTGTCGCCGCTGTAAGTATATATACGAAAACTTTGGTTAATTCTTGTTAATTAAATTAAAAGTTTATGAGGAATATATCCACTCTATATAATTCTTGCTAGTCAATGACGTTTAATTAGTATTAAAATGAGCCGGAAACTTGAATTTCTAGTGTAGCGATTGATTATTTATGTGATATTTTAGTTATTTTTGTTGTTGTTGTCGTTGGAAAAGGCCGACGTTTGTGAGGATATGCAAGAAGGGATCTGTGGAGCAGTTCTCGGCGATACCATACTTGGCAACGCTGCTGAACTGCATGATGTGGGTGGTGTACGGGCTGCCGGCGGTGCACCCGCACAGCATGCTGGTGATCACGATCAACGGCTCCGGCATGGTGATCGAACTCGCCTACGTGCTGCTCTTCGTGATCTACTCGCGAGGGGCGCAACGGGCGAGGGTGGCGTCCATGCTGGTGGCCGAGACCGTGTTCGTCGTTGCCGTTGCGCTGCTGGTGCTGACGCTGGCGTACACCCACGAACGCAGGTCCATGATCGTCGGCATCCTCTGCGTCTGCTTCGGCACCATGATGTACGCTGCTCCCTTATCCGTCATGGTAAGTAATTAAATTCAAATCTCTCGTTTTAGTTTTTCTCCTGGAAAAGGGTCAATTAGATAAATATTATGACAGAAAATTATTGGCAAATGGTGAAACATGTTGCAGAAAATGGTGATACAGACGAAGAGCGTGGAATACATGCCTCTCACCTTGTCGCTTGTGTCTTTCTTCAATGGCCTTTGTTGGACCGCCTACGCTCTCATCCGTTTCGATCCTTATATCACTGTAAGTATAGGAACTCAGTATTTTGATTATATTTAAGCACACAAATCAGAAAAAACAAAACAAAACAAAAATAGTGGTGCAATCAACATTCAGTTCATGTTCAGCTATAAGAACGTCGGTACGTGCAGATTCCAAACGGGTTGGGCGTGTTGTTTGCGGTGGCTCAACTTGTGCTCTACGCCGTCTACTACAAATCCACGCAACGGCAGATCGCCGACCGAAAGCGGAAGGTGGCGGAGACAGGGATGACGGAGGTGGTGGTGGTGAATGCCGAAGGCAAGAACAAGGTTGGAAGCATAAGCATTCAGCCATGAGATCCGGGAATTTTGAAGAATAAGATGATGAAGAAGAAGATTTTTATATCATGAGTTAATGCTTATGCAAATTCTAATTAATTTGTACGATGTTATAAGTTAAACGAAGTTGGATAGCAAATGTTAAATTTGCTCAGTGAAAATCCATTAAGTAACGTACGTACGTACGTTGTCTTTCAATTTAAAGGTATAGAACCAGCGCAAGCTGAAGCAATGTACTAGGGTTGTTACTTCCCTTGATGAATAATTAACATGATGCGCGCGCGCATGTAATTAAGATTTTACTTGCCTAAAATTGCATTCATCATGTTAAATTAGTTTCTCTTACAAGCGTGGATCGAAGTTGTCTTCCCAAATAAGCAATCTCGATCGGTGAAATATCGATCTATTAATTACTTAATAATCTCTATCTCGAGTCATAATTATTTGAAATCTTCAACCTATTATCGACTAACTTATAATTCACTAGGCATGGAATGTGTTCAAACTTCTATCAAGTTTTTGTAATTTAATTTGTCATATTTAGCTTATATAATTAATCATCTTCTGAGACGGAATTAGTTAATGATACTTCTCATCATGTAACATTACAATCTCCAAGTCACAAGTCACAGGCAAAGGCATCAATAAATTCATCGAATAATAATATAATAATAGTATATTGAAGGAAAGTTTAATCTCAGAAAATAATTTCGTCAAAATTGCAGATATATATATATTCCGTCAAAAATAAATAAATAATCAATAGAAAATTTCCAAATATGGTAAAATGGTACTCCTTATTTTCAGAAATTCTATTTTAGTATTATAGTTTTTTTCCTCAAAAAATGTTGTCCGATATAATTATCAATCTATTCTCATCACTTATCTTTTTTTTTTCACACATAATACTTTCAGATCATAACATAAAATGCATTGATTCGTATGCTTTTAGTTTTGCAAACTTCACAAAATTGATGAGGTAATTAAACTAATGAAAATTTCTGGAGTCCTAATTAATGGCAGCATTGTGACGGTTAAATTTGGAGCTACCTGCTAGTAACAAAATCCTTAACGAGTTCCAAAAAAATGTAAAATATGGGGATAAAATGAAATGTTCCGTAAACTATTTTTTTCTTCTTCTTAATTGTTGTCCGGCCGGGTGAATCAGATTTTCACCCCTGTTATATAAAATTTATCATGTAATTTTCAAAAATAATTTTATATGATAAAGAATAATTAAACCTTTCTAGCCACTGTGCATGGATTAGACCAACCTTAGTTCGCCAAAAAGGACAGTAATATTTTAAGAAAATGGAAATGAATTTAAAAAGGAATTAAAGTCGTAATTTCAAATACGCGTACGTAGTAATTAGGCCGAGAAATAATACGAGTAAAATAACTCCAATTATGACTTGACCTAACCTAAGGATCCGCAGTTCGATCCTCAGCTACGGTGTATTTGTAAGAATTTTTTTTTAAATGGAGAACGCAATCAAAGGATGCTGGGCATGACCGCCATATGCACTTTTCGATTTATCCTGGTGATCAGTGAGAAATTTCTATGAGACCGGATCGATCATCTTCAGGGATTGACTCATGAGATTGACTGAGATTTATTTATTTATTTATTTTCAATAATTAAAATTTAAATAAAGGTTTACGAGTGCGACCGCTCCACAACGACGTCAGCATGCTTCCACGTCATCCAGTTTCGGTGTAACCACATACGAAGCGGACCGACATGAGCGTCTCTTGCCCCTCGTCCCCCCCAAAATTTCTCCTCCTCTGGCGGCAAACAACCCGAGGCAAGAAGCTAAATCTGGCATTTGGATCGCGGGCGAGGAAGAGACTGATTAAAAGGCCGGGGTGCATCGGTGGAGATCCCCGCGAATCGATTCCGTCTTCGGTTCTTCCCCTCCGGTGGGAATCGATCCCCACGGGTCATTCGTCCTCCTCTTTTGATCTCCCTCCTCCTCCTCCTCCTGCTCTGATAGAATCAGCGTGTTGATCGATAAAATTTTCGTTTGATGTTCGGGTAACGTCTTAGTTTTGGGCGAATTTGGAAGGTTTGATAGAGGGTTTTGAGGCTGTTCTAGAAATTTTCTATTGGTTCCTTCATCGGCTTGTAGAATTAAAGCCGATTTAGATTTTTTTTAAGGTTTTTTCCTGTTCTGTTTCTTTAAAGGAAGTATGACAGTAGTTGAGCATAAGCATTGAGCAGTAGTTTTTGAAGGAAAGAGCTAGTCTTTCGTCTTGTTTTTTTCTTTGACCTAGAAGCAAAAGCGGGGGTTTTCCTGTCAGTGTGAAAGAATGTCGTCCTCCGGAGTTCTTTCTCTCATCCCCATCCGGGAGGATTCACCGATGTTCCCCGTACGGTTTGACGGTAGCCGATCCCCGCATTGTTTGCCTGAGTCCATCCTTATCTATCTTGTGGTCGCTGGGTCATCTGTGATTCCACTACGAGTATTGGAGTCTGAATCCATTGCCTCTGTAAAGCTTCGGATCCAGAGTTACAGAGGGTTTGCTGTGAAGAAGCAAAAGCTGGTATTTGATGGCAGGGAGCTGGCTCGGAATAATAGCCTAGTCCGAGACTATGGGGTCGGCGATGGACATGTTTTGCACCTCATAATTAGGCTCTCCGATCTGCGATGTATCACTGTAAGAACCATCTCTAGGAAAACATACAATTTCCAAGTTGAACGGAGTCGCAACATTGGGTATATCAAACAGCAGCTCGCAAAGAGGGGCAATCACCTCAGCGATATCGTCAACCACAAGCTCATATATGACGGTGAGGAGCTAGATGATTCTCAGTTGATTGATGATATTGATAAGAATAATGATGCAGTGATCCACTTGTTGATCCGCGGATGTGCACAAGTTAGTAGCAAACCTGTGGAAAAGGATTTTGAACTGTCAATTTACCCTGTTAATGTGACTGAAAAGGAAGAGGTTGATGATCTTCAAATTGTTGCTAGGAACCTGCTGTATGAGGATCTTCTGATTAAGCCACTTTACGATTCAAAAGTTGAGTTGTCTCCCGTGATTACAGACTTGATCAGGTCTGCTGCCTTAGGATTGGAGAAGGGTAATCTACCAATCATGTCATCGGAAGGTTCTGGGGGAGCATACTTTATGCAAGATGCTTTTGGAGGCAAGTACGTAGCGCTGTTTAAGCCAATTGATGAGGAGCCAATGGCAGAAAATAATCCTCGAGGGTTACCTTTGACAACCGATGGCGAAGGGCTGAAGAAAGGGACACGAGTTGGGAAAGGAGCAATAAGGGAGGTTGCAGCATACATCCTTGATCACCCTGTCAGTGGGCATCGATTATCTGATGAAGTTGGATTTGCTGGTGTTCCTCCAACAACCATGGTGCGGTGTTTCGATCATGGTTTTCATCATACAGAGAGGTATCACTATGTACCCAACAACTTCAAGATTGGATCCTTACAAGCGTTTGTGGAAAACTATGGAAGCTGTGAGGATATGGGACCTCGAGCATTTCCAGTCCAGGAGGTTCATAAGATATGTGTTCTGGATATTCGGTTGGCGAATGCAGATCGCCATGCTGGAAATATATTGATATGCAAGGATGAAGATGAAGGGCGGATGAAGCTGGTTCCCATTGATCATGGATATTGCTTGCCTGAGAATGTAAGTAGTGCATTTATTTTTGTCGTAAGTAGGTATTTCAGAGTCCTCCATGTTTGTGCTATATTTGCCTCTAAATATGGTAATATTCATTTTTCATGTTTTCCATTTTTCATGTGAATCATTGAAACTGCATCCCAAATGGAAAATAGCCCTAGGATAATAACCTTCTTTTCCTTTCTTAACAGATCTACATAATTCAAATTCAAGACCTCATCAGTCTTATTTATGTCCTGGTTTTTGAAAATATCTTGATAAAATTTAGTCTTGTGCATTTGTCCTGAAGTTAACAAAAAGACTATTTGTTTTGGCTTCATCAATAGCAAAGTGTATTTACATCTTCATGGAGGATTGCCAAGGATTTAGAATGAACCAAGCGCCTCTGAAAAATTCCTCCAAGTTCTTGTAGGAATGTCATTTGATATGTGATTGTTGGGTTAGCTTACTGAAAATATTGTGTAATTTGATCCTGCATTTGTATGCACATTACATGCGTCTTTCAAACAGTATTGCTTTATTATCTTATAGTGTATGTCTTGAACTATGTTGGCTTACATTAATTCTCACACACGGATCCTACTATTATATGGTTGCATGTTTTCTTAGATTTGCGACGCATCTTGCTATCTCATTTTGGTGCAACGTTATGATGTATCTGTCTGATGCAGAGTTTGGGTCATTCTTTTCTAGAAAACCATCTTGATATAATGATTTTTAATTTCCAATCTTTTTATGGAAACTATTTTGTTTTATGTTTGGTATTATTTCAGTTTGAAGATTGCACCTTTGAGTGGCTCTACTGGCCCCAAGCTCACCAACAATTCAATGATGCGACCATTGATTACATAAAATCACTAGATGCTGAAGCAGATATTGAGCTCCTCAAAAGTTACGGGCTGGAACTCTCATCAGACTCTGAATGCACTCGCACTCTCCGCATCTCAACCATGCTCTTGAAGAAGGGGGTGGAAAGAGGACTCACTCCCTATGAAATTGGAAGCATTATGTGTAGGGAAACAGTGAAGAAGGAATCAAAAATTGAGGAGATGATCCGTGAAGCAAAGGATGCTGTTCTTCCAGGCACTAGTGAAGCTGCGTTCCTGGAGACTCTTTCTGAGATCATGGATCATTATCTCGTCAAGTTTGATTTGTAGGTTGACCGGTTGCTGTTCCGTTTTTATTTGCAATTAGATGCATGTCTGTGAGCATATATATATATAGTTCGAACTATTAAAGGTGGTTGCATGTATAAAGGCCACCTAATTAAAATGTGGTAGTACTCGTGTGTTCGTGGCTATGGCTTCAGTTTTAGCACTTGCCTAACTCACTGACTACGAGATTTGATTACATAATTCTAATATATCTGATGCACATCAATAACACTGGATTGCTGTTCTCTTCTTCATGAAGAGAAGGCCTTATTCTTAAAGAATTGTGTCTTTGATTTTTTCTTCCTTCCTTCAATTTTTCCTCTTTGAATCATCATTCTTCATTTGTGAAAGAAAGAAAAAGATCAGACCAAGACAAAGTTTAGGCGAAATGAAGAACATCAACTGATTCATTTTCTGAAGCAAGAAGCACAATAATGTGCCTTTTTTTTACACCTATGATCGCATAAAGCGGAGTAATTCTTTGCTTCTTGAAAAACTAGAAGAATACTGACTAACACAAGGCATAATATAAGCAACCGCCAGCCTCGCGAATCAATCGGACTTATCAGCCTCGTCGCTGAGGTCGTCCTCCTCCCCGAACTCGCTAAATTCTCCACAGGCGTCCTTATCCTCGTCGGAACCCCAGTCACCATCTTACTCGCTGCAGATCTCGTCGTCGTCGTCATCCAGATCGCTTGGGGGCGGCCTCTCTGCGATAGGCGTAGCCACAGCAGGTCTGGTAGACAGGAGGGACGGAGAGCGTGAGCTGGCGTCAGCGGTCGAAAGGGCCGAGGGGCAGGAAGGAGTCGTGGGCTCGTGGCCACCACGGAGGCAGCACGGGAGAGGATCGGAGGCAGGGTAAACGCTACGCCACGAGCCGCCGAAGCGAAGAGGAAGCGGCCGCCGTTGCTCGTTGCATCATGGAGCGAGAGTAAACGACGGCATGCAGTGGAACTGAGGCGGGCCAGACGGCTGTGGTTTAACTAGGGTTTTTGACCGAGCCTTATGAAACTATATGGCTTAGAGTTCGAACGTTACAATAAGTAACATTTCATTTCTACCCTACATTTATCAGTTTGTGAAAAAGGTCCTTTAATTTGACGTTGGCGGCGATGGCGATGGCGACGGCGACGAAGAGAGCGAGGCCATGGGCGACGGCCACCGCCACCACCCCCGAGCGCCGCGCCGGAAGAGAGTTTGCCTAGTCGTATAATTATTTCGGAACACGAGAGCATTAATTAATTATTGATTACACGTAAATTTTGTGGAATTAAAGAACGTACAGGGGATGATAATAAATGTATCGTACCGTCGGCGAGGGCGGAGCCGACGCCGTCGAAAACGAAGAGTAGGTTGGAGATGAACTCGGCGATCGAGGTAGGCCTTGAGCGAGGCGGCGCTCAAGGAGTCGTCGAAGCGGCCGAAGGCGATGGAAGCCATGACTTATTTGTTTGATTAGGAGGAGTTGGAGGTGCAGCCTAGGGAATATAACACACAAATGATCATGATGGCAAGTTGGAGATTCGTGAGTTATCTAAACGTAAATTTTAATAATTTGGAAAACTAAATATATAAATAAAATAAATGGAAGATTGGATGAATGTGTCGACGGCAACTTGTAGTGATGCATTGATTGAACTGCCATGTATTGGATGAGTCATCGATTTGTGTAGAAATGCGCTTGCTTTGCATTAAGTAGGACCGATCAGAGAAAATTTGTACAGTATGAATTAATTTTTCTAATGTGGAATTAGCTATTGTGGTTTGATTAAAATTAAAGTTAAGTTGGCTCCATGGATCCATTGAGAAATTTTAATAGTAATTGGGTCTAGACATTGTTTAAATTTGACCTTTCCAAGTGTATTTTTTATAATGTTTAAAAAAATCAACACTTGAAAGCGTTAGATATTTGTATATTATACCCTAGGGCCTAGGTTGTCAGTGTAAATAAATAAATAAACAATAGGTTAACTCAGCTTTTTCCGTGTAACAAAAATAATTAATAAATGTAACAACTGGATGTGGAAAAAAATTCAAGCCTTATTTTGAAAAAACTTATTATTAATTGAACTTTTTAAAGTATGAATATTACTTTACAAACATAAATAAAACGT